>BQNB010066678.1:0-34470 GCA_026074375.1 Tanacetum coccineum
AAAAAAAAAAACGTTTTTTTTGAGAATGAGCAAAATTTATGATTATGAAAAAAAAACTCAACTTTTTGTTTACTAGTAATTGTAAATAAGATTTTGTATCATTTACTATAGCTATCCAATAAGATTCCAGATATTATAACCAAACACGACAGAAAACATAGCACGTGCCACAGCCACAAATAATCTAAACCAAGAAACCAATTCGAACCACTTTTCTTAATAAAAAAAAACGAAACCACAAATAAAATTACAAACACGAATCAACAACGAAAACTAACAAACACTAAACCCACCCGTGGCGAATGATACCAAATGTCGGAACCAAATATCACTTTCACTTCATTATTGAAACAAGAAAATAAGATGAGAAGAATGGAAGAATTGTAGAGAGAAGTTAGAGAGAGAAAGGTAGAGAGAAGAAAAAGATGGATGATTACTTGCAAAATTACAAAATGAGAATTAACAAGAACCAACCCCCTCTCCATACTTGGAGAGGGGTATTTATAGTTAATACCAAGAGGCTTTCATGCCTTGGTATTTCTACGGGCCGGGCTCGGGATTACTTGGGCTTTCGCCCGATACACGTGACCGGTTAGATTACATTTAAGAGCCCGTTTACCCGTGTAGCCTATTACAACGTATAATTATTTAATGACTGAGACCTAATATAGTTATGAACGAACTTCCATTGTTCGACTCATTATTTTGAGGCTAACAATCTCCCCCGAAGTGAGTTCATTGTGACACTCCTTCATGAGATCAATGAGATTGCTTTTGTCGTTAAGCTCTTGTGATCTTTGTCTCTGTCTACGTTGTAGGCTTGTTCCTTCATGCTTTGTGATCTTTGATCTTGAGCCTTTGTCATTGTCTTTTGACTTCGTCTTTGCGTCCGAGATCTTTAAATCTTTATCCTTTTGTCTTGATCGTCTTTGCCACCTTGCGATCTTGTGTCTTGACCAACATGCTCATACTTTGCATCATCTTGAAAGCTTGCTAACAATCTCCCTTGATAGACTTGATATCTTTGAAGGAAGATCTTGTATATCAGAGTTTGTGCGGAAGTCTTTGTCTTTAATTCTTGAGCTTTCATGATTCTTGAATCTTGATGCTTATAGTAACGAAGGTTAGTGCTGTTGAATCATTTGTATTTTTAAAAATCCAACTTGTGGAAGCATATTTTGGTTGTCTTTAAAAAAAATCCGTTATAAAGTTGATAAAAGCTCAAAACTTATTATCTAAGTATTTTGTATCAATGTCTTGAAACTTGGCTTAAAAACTTTTTCAAACTGTTTACATAGATTTCAGTCAAAAGTTTTCTTAAAGTTTTTGTTTAATGCTTCATTTTGTTGTCAAAATAGTAGAAGAAGAGTTTGTTGGTTAAATGTTTATGGTCACGTGTGTTGTTGGGTATTAATCTGTCAAATTTTTCAGTTGTAAAAGTTAAAAAGCCGACTTTCAATCTCACATTTAGCCTTAGCAAAGTAAGGTTAAGAGTTTGAAATTGAAAATATAAGCTCATTGGACAGTGAGCTTAATCAGTTTAAGCTTTTTGTGGTTTTAGAACTTAATTTGTTAGCTTATTTTTAGGTCTGCAAGTAGCATAATTGTCATTTAGAATCCAAATACTTAGTTAAAATCAGCTTTTTGTCTTTGCTTTTTCTAGCTTAATCCTTTATCTTATTTGCTTAATTCCTGCTCATTAGTGCTTATTGGGTCTTAGACTTGTCTTGTTTTCACTTTTTAGCCTTTTCCATGAGCTTATTAGTCCTTAAAAATTAAGCTCAAATCTGTCATTTTTCTTTGATCACTCAGCATATACTGAGTGTAACTGGCTTTTTCACTTAGCTTTTTCTTTGCTTATTTGATTTTCAAAATGCTTTTTGATTGCTGATTTAGATAGCTTGTTGTATAAGCTTTAGAGTGTTATAAGTCATTAAGCCATAAGGATCTATTTTCTAGCTTAAAATTAAGCTAGAAAGTGCCCTTGTTGGCTGTTTCAGTAGTTTTTGGCCATAGTTGCTTATTTGCTTTTCTGAGCTTATTGGCTTATTGGATTTGCTTTAGTTGTGTTTAGATTTGCTTATTAGGATAGGTTTAAGCCCTTTTAGCTTATTTAACTTAGGTTAGAGCTTATTTAAGCTTATTAGCACTTTTAGTTTAAAATTTAAGTTTAATAGCCTTTTAGGCAATTCTATCATTTAAGCTTAGTTTTAGCTTATATTGTTAGCTTATTTTTGTTCCACAGTGCTTATTAGGTATAGCTTATTATCTGTTGTTAGCTTATTTGCTTTTTCATTAGCTTATTAAGTCTAAAAAGGCCAACAGTTTAGCCTTTAAGTCTTAGCTTAAAATAACCAAAACTGTTGCTTTAGAAGTGCTTATTTCTGGCTTATCATAAGCTTTTATAAAAAGTCATTTTACAAAAGTTGCTTATTTTTAAGTTATAAAGCTTTTTCTAAAAGAAATTTTTAGAAATAAAAATATGGGAATTGGGGAAGTCAAGAGTGAGCAAGGCTCGAACCCCTGACCTCTACCCAACTTAACCAACATTTTAATATACACCTCCACTACATCATGTGCCCTGCTCTTATTTTCTCTTTTCCTCCCTTTATCCCGTTATTGATTGCACAATTAATTATATAACACCTTTTAGTCCATTTAGCTTATCAGACTTAATTAGATTATTAACAGCTTATTTACATAAGCTGTTTCACCCATTTTATTTTTCTTAGGTTTAGCATAGTGCAAGGTACTTTTCACAAAAATTTTAGAATTTTCCAAATTAGTTTAGTATTTTTTTATTAATTTTTTAGAATAAATCTGTTTTTAATTCATAATAAATAATATAAAAGTCAAAAAAATATAATTCTTTTTTTTATATTTTTTTAAAATTTTCTTTACTATCATTTTAGGATTTAATAAAAATTAAATTTCATTTTGTAGGATTTTATAATTTTAGACTTGTTTTTAAAGAACAGGTTTTGAACCCGTCATTATTTTTAGTGTATTTAAGCCTTAAATTGCTTTCGTTTTTTTTAGTGTGCCTTTACTATGGTTTTTGTAATATTATTTGTATAAATCGGAATCCAACCCCCTATTTGTGATATTCAAGCATTCTTTCACAAATGTTACCTCGATTTTCAAATGCATACCTCGTCGGGAAACGACCCAGGAAGGTTTTTTTTTAGGATTTTACTTTGGGTAAAAGTAATTCCCTTTTAAAAAGCCTCTTGGAATACTTACTTCTTACTATTATTGATATTTTGGGACTACTTATTATATATATATATATATATATATATTAAGAAATCTTGAAGTCAATGACCTAACTAATCCTTTATTTTATATTTTTTATTTTTTGTCATTCAACACAATCAACAACAAATTTAAATAGCGATGTACAAAAATGTATCAACGTATTGCTATATGATTATTTACGTTTATAATACATTTGATTGGAGGAACTAGATTGCACTTTATTTGGGTTCGAGACTCAATGACATTTTTAATTGCATTAACCTAAAAAAGTTTACAACAATCCTTTTTGAGTTTAATTTATTAAACATTTAAATAAGCAATAAGTACAAAACATTGAGATGTAAATGATTATAATATAAATTATTAAGAAATATAAAAATAGTAATTAAAGAAATCTTGAAGTCAATGACCTAACTAATCCTTTATTTTATATTTTTTATTTTTTGTCATTCAACACAATCAACAACTATTTTTATGAGCGTTGTACAAATATGATCAACGTTATTGCTATATGATTATTTATGTTATATACATTTGATTGGAGAACTAGATTGCACTTGTTTTGGGTGTCGAGACTCAATGAGCATTTTTTAATTGCATTTCTAAAAAAGTTACAATCATAATAATACCCGACCGAATAAGCGTCCTATAAAATTATATTTAATATGACCTATATAATAAGTGTCATATTGGAGTACAATCTAAAAAGACCAAACAAAAAAAGAGTCCCATAAATTAGATATATCAGGACCCATATAGTAAGTGTCATATTGGATTATAATATGATATGACCAAACAAAAAAAAGTCCTATAAAATGCAATATAATACGACCATTATATAATATGTCCTATTAAGTTATATCATAATGAGACCATATTAAAAAAGTGTCGTGTAAATCAACTTAATAGGTTCCACTTATAAAGTGTCCTATAAAAAGCCATTATAATATGACTCAAAATTTAATTGGTCGTATAAAACGTTTTTAAGGACCCCATTAAAAAAAGTGTCCTACACGAAGGTCCTAAAAGCCCCTTATTTTTGTAGTGAGTATTTGAAATGATCTAAATATGACGTCGTAGGGTTTTTAAATACGTCTAACGAGTTGAAACACAAAACTCAACCACGTAACCGTTAATGTAAAAGATTCCATAAGAGAAATAATGTTTTTTTTCAAAAAACGAGACAAAGTTCGATAAAAGAAATAATATTTTTTTCAAAAAACGTGACATCCTTTTACGCTATCTGTCTTATTAAACTAGCATGCTCTCAAATGATGCCACCTTATCATCTACTGACACATCACACTATTTTTATAAAAAATAATCACACTAATATGTAACTTATTAACTTGGTCCTCTAACTCTTCACACATCCATCAACTTTATAAACTTCTCGATCATATAGGCATACTCATCATATAGAAATAAACTCGATCATATATGCATACTCATCTATTTGATACTCTCGTACGCACTATTAAAATTCTCGTTTACAAACTAGATCCGTGGTTCGCCTCTGTTTGTAGGTTTGTGATATAAGGGTTCAATTTGTTTTAACTTGATGATGTTTGGAATCATTTTATCTCTTTTTTTGTGTGTTCATAATGTTATTTGATGTCAATGGTTTGAAATGGATGTGAATACGTGTTATGAAAGATTGAAATGATGATGATGTATAAAAACAGTGGGTGCTTGAGGGAAATAAGATTTAGAAAGAGAGAAAAAATGTTAGAAGATACAATATGTGGGGGTGATGGAGGAGATATAGTGGAGATCGAAAGTGCATTGGTCTAGGATTTTGAGGTAGTTGGAGTCGAGGAGCCAGGTTTCAAAGTTTGGGTCAGGGATGTTGAGGGATAAGATGTTGGAAGAGAAAGACATTGTGATTCTTCTTGTTCTTGTGTTTTTTAGTTTGGTTTTAAAAAGTGGTTTTATATGAGAGATGGGAATAGTTTTGAGTTTAGAGCAAAGGTTACGCAATAAACTTGAAAAAAAAATAAGTTGTTGACTATTTGTTGCAAATAAAGACAAAATTGATTTTAGGACCAATGGTGTAATCAAATTTTTAACAAAAAGACGTAAATTCTCACAGTGTGCAAGGCATATGTGTTAAAATGTAACTTAAACCTGGAACTATACTTCAAGGACTAATTATGCCATTTCTGAATCTTGTTTTTAGCTGAATTTAAAGTTTGGTGGTTAAAGGAAAGAGTTGGATTCTTGGAGGGCTCAAGCTGAACAAATGAATTACAGCTGCTATAAAAGCTAGACTCTCTCCCGGTTTCTTCACTTTTTCATTTCGTCTCTCTCTAAAAAAACCCTAATTGTTCTCTCTCTAGATTTCTGTTATTGTGATCATCTTGATCTCTTAGTTCTTGTTTTGTAAAACTATTATCAAGTTAGATAATAGAGTTATACCTGATTAGCAGTGATAGCTTGTGTTTGATTGAGATCAAAGTTGTTGTTGATTGATTTGATTCTTGAATTGAGATTCAAGAAGTTGTTTTGATTTTAATAAGAATTGTTACATGGTATCAGAGCCAGGTTCATAAGATCTTGCTCAGGGTTTTAAAATTTAGGAGTTTTTCAATTAATCAATAATTACTGGTGTTTTCGATTGAATCTTTTATCAATTATTGATCGTTTCAATAATATACGTAATAATATCCGAAGTATAAAAAATTCCAAAACTACCCTTGAGGACAAAGGTAGTAAGAAAAATCACACGAAAATATTCTACGAAAGAAACCGGTAAGTGATTACCGGGTCGTTTTCCCAAAGATTTATGAAATTGAGACCACGTTTGTTATTTGGACAATGATTTGAATTGGTTCGAAGATGATTTGTTTTCTAAAATCCTAATAGTGAGTAAATAAAGGAACAATTAAACCTAACTACGAGAAATCAATACGAGAAAGTAAATTTTAACTAAAAACGCAAATCGAGAATCCTAAACGGGACCTAAAAAAAATTAAATCAACAAAATTAAGTCCTACAATGAACTTTTTAGTTTTTATAAGATTTAATTGACAAAAAAGGTAGGACAAAGAAAACTAGACAAAAAAACGAAAGAGTTTTAAGCTAAAAATCACTAAAAATAAGAACGGGATTCAATCCCGTTCTTTAGAAAACAAGATTTTGCAATTTTAACCCTACGAAAGCTAATCTAATTTTCCTAGGTTCTAAATGTCAAAAAAAAAATTCTAAAAAAGAATTATATTTTTTTTACTTTTTTATGAATTAAAAATGATTTTAACAAAATTAAATGTTTAAAAATACTAGACTATTTATAAAAATACTAGAAAAATTACAAAAAATAGCTTGACATGTAGATTCCTAAGAAAAAATAAATTGGAAAGACACAGCATTATCGAATAAGCTGTGTAATAAGCCAAAAACTCCTAATAAGCTAAAAGAACTAAAATGAATATAAAAGATTAATATTGTAATCTTAAACCGAAAAAGACCCCAGGGCACGTTGGTTGAGTGTGTGTGTTGTGAGGCTTTAAAAAGGTTGAGGGTGTTGAGGTCGGGGGTTCGAGCCTTGCTCACCCCCGACTTTCATCTTCCCTTTTTTATATTTTAAAAAGCAAATTTGTTAAACAGCTTATAATAAGCTTCTTTTGTAAAAACAACTTTTTTCAAAATCAAAAATAAGCTGAAAAACAGCTTAAAGAAATGACAGAACACTTAACTAGTTTTTTTTTTACTTTTTTCAAAACTTAATAAGCTAGAAAATAAGCTAAACCTATGGCTAAATAAGCTACTACTAAGCTAAAACTATCCTAATAAGCTAATCTGAGCTAGAAGAAAACAAGAAGAATAAGCCATAAGCCAAAAATCAACTAAGCACTTTTGGTAAAATTGCATACCAAAACAGACAAACAAGCACTTTTGTGCTTATTTTTAAGCACACAAATGGATCCTTATAGAAATAAGCTCTTTACCTACTTAAAATTTGACTAAGACACTACTAGAAACAACAAACAAAAGACATTTTGAAAATCAAATAAGCAGTTAAAAAGTTACCTGAAAAAGCTACTTGCTACTGATTAACTATGTTCTTGATTTTTTAAGAAAAGACAATATAAGCTAACTATGACCCTAATAAGCTAAAGACAACTAAATAATAATCTGATAAGCTAATTTGAACAGAAATTAAGCAAAAACTAAGGGCTATAAGCTAGAAATCTAAAATGAGCACTTAGAGAAAAACTAAAAACCAAACAGTCCTTAAGGTGAACTTTGAGCTTATTTTAAGAAAAGCTTATTTGATTCCTTATTATGAATCCAACATATACTTACTTTAAATCCTTGACTAATAAGCCTACATAAAATCACTTTGTAAAATGTATTTTTGAAACATCAAATGCTTAAGCAAAAAGCTAGTTGAAAAATGGCTTAAGTACTCAATACATGCTAAGCTTTATTACTTGATTTTGAAAGACAAAGTTGTCGGAATTTGACTTAAAAAACAGAAGCTTCATGAACTTTTAAAAACAAAATAAGCTAAGTAGATTGATAATGACTTAAAAACTACCTGTAAACAAAATTTAAAAAGCTAAAAACTAATTTTAAAACCCTATTGATTTTTAAGCTAGAAAATTGGCTATTTGGCTTTTTTAAAAGACTGTCTGATGCAGTGAGCCACTTATAGGATCAAAGCTCAAGAACTAATACATGCAGCTAAAGAGCATTTTCCTGCATCCAGCAACTTTTTAAATCACCAAACTAAATGCAAATTGAACAATTATTCTAAGAAAATCAAACTTAAGCTTATGATGCTAATAGAACTGAGCTTAAACTAACAGAATTAACTATAGCTAAATCACATATATGCAAGCTAATTTAAACCTATAAATTTCCTTAAATCCAATCTTATAAACCTGCAAATGTTAATTTAAACCAATCCTAATGACCAAATGGCCTTGCAGTACAAACAAGAGTATGTAACATCCTTGTCCCAAACACGACCCCTTAAAAAAGTCTAAATCCATTTTTTAGATTATGAAGATGAGTTTTAATGCACAAACAGGTTATACCAGATAATAACAAGCTAAAAATAGTCCTAATTAACAAATCTAAGCCACTGAATAAGCAGAACTAATAAGCTACTAATCTATGCTAAAAAAATTTTGTATTTTTGACAGTTTTTATAACATAACAAGCAAACTAAAATCTAGGCTAACTAATGAACATATTAAGCATTAAACAACAAATATAAGTAGAGATAAGCTAATTAAAACAGCAATAAGCAAATATAAGCAGTTATAAGCTAATAATGCAAAATTAAGCTAAAATTGTAAAAAGGGGACTTACAGGAGCCTCTGCTTAAACGAGGCTTATCAAATGCTCTTATGAGCTATCAACAAGCTCCAGCTTATCAAATGATAAGCTGGTATGGTCTTGGAAGCCCTTCCATTACTGGCTTCCCTTCCATGAATAAGCTGTGGTAATTTTGTGAGGATTTAAGTCTTATGAAGCTTTTGAACGCTTAACTAAGTGATACTAGCTTATTAGTTAACAATGACAGATTATTGAGATTTAACAGGTTATAAAGAGAGCTTATTAGATCATAATGAAAACACATCTTAATAATTGAACATTGAGAAAACTAACTTTTATTAATTCAAACAATTGAGTACAAACTTAATAAAGAAAAATTACATTGATTTTAAAGACCATAAACTAAATACAACTTTTAAGCTAAAATTACAATAATAATCTAATAAAACCTAAGTTACTCTAAAAACTAATATCATAACATTTTGCAGAGATGAGAAGTTCTTGTAATATATAGCCAGAGAAGAAGGTTCCAGGTCTGTGACGTAGGTTATAAGCTCCCCTTTATCTTTGACGATGGTTTCTCTTCTAATCATTAAAAGCTCTTTCTTACCGTTGGATCAAAGTGGTGAGCACACCGGATTGCCAGCGAGGGCAATCCGTGTGTATCAGAGAGCATGAGCATCTTTTTAGGCCTTGATTTCAGTGTAATTTCTCCATTTAGAGTGTGTTTCTTTGGATCCCGCATCATGCTTTGTTGTCAGATCTTAGCCAATGAGAAGCTTTAGTGACGTCTTTGATGCTGACATGGGCACTTAGTACTTGGAATCTTCTTGCCACGTTGGTTAATTGAGTTTTAATCGAGTGATTAAGTCGGGGTAAAAATGGGGACGATGGATGAATAGTAACAAACGAGTTTTCGCGCCTTATTACTCTTGTTTGTTTGACTTATTTGACCCGGCTTATAGACTTTTGACTTGGGCTTATAAATACGGAATTGGGCTCGGGGTTTTGGTTTGGGCTTTGGTAAATGGATAAAAAGGGTTAAGGGTTTAAGTAGATAATAGATCTAAAGACCGATAGTTTTCTATATTAACAGAAGAGAGAGACTAAGTGTGTTAGGGTTTAGGGTTCTAAGTGAAAATGGTTTTAACATTAAGGGCTTTTGTGGGTATTTTTAAGGGTTTTGTCTTCTTGTGGTTGACCAATGTTGACCAAGAGTTGACTTTGACTGAGCATTGTTGAAACCTTCCGGCTCTTTTGCACTCTATCCGTTCTCGTGTCCGTGTTTGTCCGGTTTTGACCGTTTTTTCCCCCCCCCCCTCCCCCCCCCCCTAGTGATCTTTTTTCAATACCGTACCTACACAATATCACAAACGAACGAAATACACAATAACAAGCATAATTTGCATTATTTAAGTCATTTAAAGTCCATTTTTTGTAGAGAAAAGGATATGTGATTTTTTTTTCTCACATATCAAAATTCCCCTAAACTAAGTGATTGTTACTCTCATGAGTCCTCCACGCAAAATTTATATGCCCAAAAACCAAATATGTTAATAGTTTATGATGCCCTAAAACTTCCCCAAACTAGATTCTTTAAAAAGTAGCAAGACTTTCGTGGAGAGAGTTCAGAAATCACAAGCTTAAAACACGGCCCCTGTTCTCCCCTTTTTTTCAAAATTTTTTATTATTTATTTTTATGATTTATATCCTACAATCTACAACTTATTCATGTGTGACATAATGTATTGCTTTCATTATTCATTGATAACTTTTAGGATCATGGAACAAAAAGCACATCAAAGTGTCCAAATGGATAAATTCATCGTCCCCGACTTTCACCTCTCCAAGCCAAGCTTAAAAACAAGATCATTGCAAAATACAAGTTATGATGCTAACACTACTCATAAAAAACTAATTATGTACTTACATTTTCCCTTCCCTTACTTTTCCTAATTTTTGTATCCTCAAGATTTTATTTAAGTCATATACCCGAAGGCTCTTTAAGACTTTATTTCGATACTTATTAATTCCAAAAATAAAGCGTAACGGTTAAAAACGCAATAATTAGCTCCTAGCCCTTTTCAAAAGATACCAATGTCATCAAGATTAAAGTCCACATCGAGGCGACCAAAATTTGGCTTTTATTAGGTTACTTAAGCAAGGCACCATTCATGTCATATACCCTAAGGCTCTTTAAGACATAAATGGACCAATCTTATTTGCACCATATACCCTAAGGCTCTTTAAGGTACAAACAAGACAAAAATTAAGCAACAATAATCCATTCCTATAACCCTTAAGGCTCTTTAACGTAATTAATAACTTATAATTTCACTTATTAAATTCTACTTACCCCATATACCCTAAGGCTCTTTAAGGGATAAGCAAAATATTTATTAATGTGATACATATAGTATGCCAAATTAAGTATTCCTGATGTGTACTCATCTTAATCACAAAGGAACTAAAGAAAACTTCTATTAACTAATTATTAACCAAAAAACCGCACAACTCTATTTATTAAACAATTATATATAAAGGTGAAACAAGCTAATGGGAGAAAAAGCCACAATTAACACTTATGAGCCTTAAAGAAATCCAACTATTCTATGTTTAGCATCAAAACTTATACTCTACTCTATCATCTCTTGTTCTTCACAATTTAAAATTTCTAATAAAGAAACTCGTGAATACTTAGCCTAATGAATTAAGATTGGCACTTTAACAAGTCACATAGACTGGCAACAATCTTAACTCTAATAAATCGATCTTCGCATATTTAAAATCAATTATGGGAACTTGCAAAGTCTTGACCTTTTCAAGCTAGACTTGCGTTTTATAGCTCCTTGTATAAAAGATTAGCAAAATCAATCTATTTTCAGTTAAGGAGAAAAGCTAAGATATAAAATCGGTCGGGTCAAAATTTACTTTTCATTCTCACCAACGGAAAACCTACATTCGTGTCTATAATATATTCTACTTTTCAAAAAAAAAATTAAATAAACTAGATATTAAGACTTAAAAATTTAAAATTTTTGTGGGAAAACGGGGTACGTGAGAACAACGGCAAAGGTAGGTAAGATCATATCGAAGATATACTACCCCATACTAGAAATAAAGATTGTCCTCAAATGTTTCCTAGATCTAATAACTTAAAAAAAACCTATACTAGAACTCAAAAAGGTCGACTGCATAATCTAAGCATGAAGAAAGGAATCACAAAAATCTTAAGACGATTTATCAAGTGTGCAAAAAAGATAAATTGTTTAGTTGCGATAATACTCTAGGGAATATCGATTTCCCCAAACGTAATGTCAAGCAAAGGCTATGAATGCCAATTGTGACACCCGGAATAAACACCGAACACGAGAGGTCGTCAGAAGAATTTTTTGAGTGAATCCCCCTGCACCTAATCACAAAAGCCCAAACAACAAGAATTGGGACGAGTACAGTCCGCCCCCCCCCCCCCCTCCTCACATCACATTTAGAAATAAGAAAGAAAATAGAAGGATAAGCATGGGGTGCCTCCCACGAAGCATTTTTATTTTTGGTAACGAGTCACATACTTGAATCGATTTCTCCAATCCCCCGAATTTATTCGTCCTTGGAGATGAAACACGTGGAAGAACAAAAATTCATGAAACAATTAACTACTAATCGGTTCTTGAGAAAGAAAAATGAAAAGCAAAAAAATGCCCTAGGGTTTAAAAATGGTGTTCCCTATTCCTCGGTAGGAGGAAAGATAAGAGGAGAAACCCAGGGTGAAACTGAGATACGGGAGGAAAAAGGTCCGAATGGACCAAATGTGAAGGAATTCGTCAACTATCAACATTAATCTCTCAGCCTCACCCCTAGGTCAAAAGCATTCATCTTCATTAAGCCATCAAAACATTTGTTTATCACGACACTCGGGTTACCATGTTTGAAGTTAAACGCTCATATTCGGAAAGGAAAATCCCCCCATCGTTAAGGCCAAGTAGGTTTAATAATATCCCTCATTCAGTCAAAATCACTTTCAATACCTGGTGGTATCGAATCATCTGGTCCGAAAAATATATCGATCTCTTCCCTATTAGAATCACTATCCTTGACGAGGGTAGTAGATGAGGGAAGAGACTCGATGATTGTATGAAAATTTTCCGACGACGGGAAGAGAAGAATTGCCCCGCATAGTAACGACATTCTGACAAATATAATCCTCGAGCTTTCTACCATTCTAGGAGAATCCGTGATAGAGCTCTCCACTAGCGAACCATTTGGTGAATAGTATCACTTCTTGGAGAAAAAAGTTATCAAGTATCATGGTATGATTCATTCCTTAATTTGTTGTGGTTCATGATCGAAAAATACATCGAAGCATGATAATTATGGGTGTTATCTTCACTAAGAAAACTCTAAGATATAGTACGTCTCCCTCTGATCGATAATATCCTTCCACAATAATAAACTTTATTAACTACGATAGCGTAGAAAAGCATCGATCTCATCATTTTTTTTCCGCCTCATTGGAGCGAGACACTCATCTTATTAGAATCAAAAGAGTGTGACCTAGGAAAATTCGACCATCAAGGTTGGAATCATAAACTCCTTGCAACTCGATTTCCCTCTAACACTTCATCACAAAAGAGTGGTTTAATGTCACTAGAGTTGAAATTTACATCAAATTCGAAAAGCAGAGTTTAGAGAAAGTCGCACGGAATCATCACGGTTGAATGTTGATGGAAGAGAAAATCATCACACAAGGTAAAATATTCTACTACCAACTCTAATCCTTGATGTATCCTCAATATTTCTTGGGATTGGTACAATTTCCTCAATCAACAAAAGATACAAATTCGTGCCCCCATTTATGAGAGAATCCCTTGGGCCTTAAAGTATACGGTAAGGTGGATTGTGTTGCAAAAACCAAAGACACTTAAGGTGTTTTGTTTGAAATGAAAAATGCTCTCCTTGAAAATAACTTTAAAATTCTTTAAGACAAGGATGTGATACAAGTTTATGGCGATGTATCTGTCTACTACTGCTGAGATTCGTTCACTTCCCCCTGCTTTTTTTCCCTTTTCATCGTTGTCGATCGTTCCGATATAGTCAGCAAACTAGAGCTGGTTTCGTCGGTGAACTTCTTAAAACTATCATTGCATGTGTCATTAACCATTTTAATTTGACTCTTTTACATGTTTTTGAGGATGTTTTGTCGTGCCATTGACATGAAAAAGTATTGTATTACATTTCCGACCCTAAAATAAGCTCTCCTTCATACCCATCTATTAAAGCACGACCGTCCTCAAAAAGGAATCTTCAAAAAAGGAGAGGTACTCGGGAATCCCTTCAAAATCCACAACAACAAAATGCGGTAGGGAACAAGAAAAAACTCCCTAACTTTGACAAAAACGACTTCAGTCAGCGACTCCTATAGGATAGAAATTGATCAATCTCTAGCACTAAATTATCATCCGAGATGGTGTAGAGTATCGGAAAAGAAACTTTTGTCTCCAAATAGCAATGCATAAGAATTTATGCTCGCCTGCCCAGATCGCCAGCGAGGGCCAAACATCCTTCCCCGGGAAATTACATAGAAAAAGAGACTTGTCGGGATCCTCCAAAGCCTTTCGGGAGCTTTTTGAGAACATTGTGGCCGAGCAATATACACGTGTATCCAAAAACGGTAATCTTAGCTAATTCAAAAGCAACTTCTCTTTATTCATGAGCACACTCTTAAGAAACCGTCGGAAGCAAATATTGCATCAAAAGAAAGCATTCCTGCGAAACTTTTAAGTCGAATTCGTAAATCTTGAATGATTTGGAAGATCTTCTCCATTTGATTCGAAGCTTTGTCACGGGATTTTTCTTGGTTAAGTCGAGAAGGATATGGAATATTTGCTATAGGTAAACTCTTTGAACATGGGTTCCGGAATAGTGGTGTAGTTGTAATAAGGCAAAGTGCTTTTGATAACATCGGTTCCGGAATAGAAATGGGTATAACTAAAGGTTATTTGACGGTACTTACCTTGAATTTAGATTGCTCCTTATTATATCCGTTGTCTCTTCGGTTTTCCTCTTCCGACTTTCCTCCCCCCCCCCTTCCCCCCCCCCCACCCCTTTTTCCTCCCCGCCTCCCCCCCCCACCCCTTCCCCTACCTTTCCCCTTTTTTTTCCCCTTCACTCCCACCCCCCCCCACCCTCCCCCCCCCCCTCTCTCCCCCCCCCCCCCCCCTCCTCCCCCTCCCCTTTCCCTCCCCCCCTTCCCCCCCTCCCCCCCCCACCCCCCCCCCCCTTCCCCTCCCCCCCCTTTTCATCCCCCCTTCTTCTTCCTCTCACCCCTTTTTCCCCTTCCCCCCCCCGACCACCCCCCACCCCTCCCCCCCCTCCCCTCCCCCTCCCCTCCCCACCCCCCCCCCCTTCCCGCCCTCCTCCCTCCTGCCCTTTCTTCCCCCCCTTTTCCCCACCCTCTCCCCCCCTTTCTTCCCCCCCCCCCCCCTCACCCCCCCCTCCCCCCCCCCTCCCCCCCTCCCCCTCCCCCCCCCTCTTTCCCCCTCCCCCCCCCCTTCCTTCCTTCCCCCCCCCCTTCCCCCCCCCCACCCCTCCTCCCCCCTCCCGCTCCCCCCCCCCCTCCTTCACTTCTCCCCCTTCCTCCCCCCCCCTTTATCCCTCCCCCCCCCCCTCCCCCCCACTTTCCCCTTCCCCCCCCCCCCCCCCTTTACCTTTTCTCCCTCTTTCCCCCCCCCCCTCCCCCTTCCCCCTCCTCCCCCACTCCCCCCTCCTCCCCTCCCCCCCCTCCCCCCCCCCCCCCCCTTCCCCTCCCCCCCCCCCCTCGCTCCCTTTCCCCCACCCCCCCCCCTCCCCCCCCCCCCCCCCCCCCCGTTTCCCCCCGCCCCTCCCCCCCCCCCCCTTCATCCCCCCCCTCCTCCCCCCCTCCCCCCCTCCCCCCCCCCCTCCCCTTCTCCCCCCCCCCCCCCCCTGTTCCCCCCGCCCCTTCCGCCCCTTCCCCCCTTTTCCCTTCCACCCTTCCCTCTTTCTTCCTTCCCTTCTTTCTACCCCCTCGTTCCACACTACCGTTTTTAGGAAGATGGAAAAAGAAGAAAAAAAACAGGAATAAGTAGGAATCGAGGTTGCCCTCGTAAGCCAACACCACTTCGAGTAGTGATCGCTTTCATCTCAAACCCTTCGCGTTTGGACTGGTATTACTTCGGAAGATACCCGAAGTTGAGGCATTTGTTGAAAACAATCCACCTATCATGATTTGCAAATTATTTTGATACAGTAGTATGTTGATTTTACATCAAGACGGTTGTTGAGATTTTATTGTGTTATGAAATTTCATTCTTAAGGTCTTCCTTTCAACGAGTTGATTGATTTTGCATGTTTCTGCAACATTTGATCGTAATTCCCATGTAACTTGAAAAATCATTTGGAAGTCTCTTGTTAAAAACTTGAGTTATTAGGCCACTTGAAATGGTTGTTATGAAATCCTTGATTTTGAAAATTCGGATCAATGATTATTTAGATTTTGAAAACCTTGATTTCCAATGAAAATTAATTTTCCCCTCGAGTTAAAATAATACCCTTTGACACCTTGATTTTGATTTGTGAATAAACCTATTTTGACCATTGTTTTGCACTGGAGCAAGAAACCGGTTTTTTTGGAATCCCCCCCATTTGATTAATAAAAACGGTTCGAAGGGTAACTTGATTGTAAGTAACCTAGTCGCACAAACAACACAAGAAGCCATTTATTGTTATGCGGTAGTCGGGACGTTTATACCAAGAATGGCACCACCATAAGTAAACGTCAATTTTTCCAACCCCTCAACCGCATTAAAAAAAAACCGTAGCGGGAGTGACAACTTTCTTATAAATAATCTCGACAAAGGTCAAAGTTGATCCGCAAGTCCCCGTATCAATTCTCTCAACCGCTTAACTAACATTATCTTTGCCCTAGAAGACGTATTCAACCTAGAAGCAGTTGGTTTGTTTCGTGAATAAAACTCACTTTGTATTTATTCTCAATTATATACAAAGCCTCACTAGTCTTACTTAAAACTCAAAGATTACATCAACCCGTCGCGCATATAAGGATTCCTTGATCATTGTCGTTTAAACCGTTATAAAAGGTATCAACTTGGGTTAACTCCGTAAATCCATGGTGGGGACAAGCTCTAAGGATTTCCTTAAATCGTTCCCATGCTTCACTAAAAGACTCATCGAATATTTGGGTAAATCAAGAGATTTTATTCTTTAAGTGAGTCGTTTTTAGGGAGGGGAAAATTGATTCACGAATTTGGTAACGAGATCCTCCCAAGTCAAGATTGAATTAGGAGGTTCTTTCTTGTACCAAGTTTTAGCAGCCCCCACGATGAATATGGAAAACATCATTACATAAACACATCGTTTTGGGCACATTCCTAAAATCGTAGAGTCGAGGTAAATCCTTTTGAAACTATTATATGACAATGAGGATATTTCGTCTCTTACACCATGAAACGGGTTCGCTTGAACTAATTGTAAAAAAATCGTCTTAATTTCAAAATGATCCGCATTAATTTCTGGTAAAACGATAGCTTCTTCGTACCCTTTCGTGGTGCGACGGAGTAAGCTTTTTCCATTGTAAACACGTTCCGCCATTGGTGCAACGATAGTACGAAGCACGGGTTTGACTATTTTGGAGCACTCCTTTATTTCGACTGGTCTCGGAATTGTTGACGTTTGAATTAATTTGAAAATTTAGCATTTTCCTATTGGCCAAGCACTAAAACAAACAAAAAATTATAAGAGAAAAGAAGAGAAAAGTATTTTTATGTTTACAGAATTAAATCAACAAAATTTAGGGTAACTTCTCTTAATAAATAAATATACAAAAGAGTTCGCCTTTGCGTCAGTGACACAAACGTAACAAAAATTTTGAATCATTGGATACGGGAACTTATTGATAGATAATAAAGCCGTCAGTTGAAGGGATTATGTTTTGGTAGTTTCTTATTTATCAACATTGTTAATTTTTTTATTTCTTAATGAATTCCCACAAAGAAAAATCGAAAAATCCCTGAAGAGCAAATATTTTATGTATTTTCTTATTTAATAATCTTTATGTGGTTCTACTTATACTAAAAAGAAAATAAAAATAATTTTTAACTTTTTGCATTTTTTTTTATTTTTATTTAAAAAGCGAACTTTCGAAGACGAAAGTTCTCCAAACACATCGACAAATCATAACCGAGAGAATCTTAATCACAAATTCCCCGCAATCGGCGCCAAAAAACTATGAAACAATTTTTAAAATCTACGTATAAATAATATGAACGATAAATGAAATTCTCTAAAGCTACCCTTGAGGATCAAAGGTAATATAAGAAAAATCACACAAAAAAATCTACGAAAGAAACCGTAAGGATTACAGGGTCGTTTTTCCCCCAAAGATTTATGAAATTGAGAACCATGTTTTGTTATTTGGACAATGATATCTTGAATTGGTTCGAAGATGAATTGTTTTCCTAAAATCCTAATAGTGCGTAATAAAGGAACATTAAACCTACGCCTACCGAGAAATCAATACGGGAGAAGTAAATTTAACTAAAAACAACTGCGAAAATCGTGAATTCCAAAACGGGACTAAAAAAACTAAATAAAAAAAAAATTCACAAAATTAAAGTCCTACAGATTATCTTTTTTTTGGTTTTAATAAAGATTTCAAAGGACTAAAAAGCTAGGACAAAGAAAACTAGACAAAAAACGAAAGAGTTTTAAGCTAAAAATCACTAAAAATAAGAACGGGATTCAATCCCGTTCTTTAGAAAACAAGATTTTGCAATTTTAACCCTACGAAAGCTAATCTAATTTTTCTAGGTTCTAAATGTCAAAAGAAAATTTTTTAAAAAAGAATTATATTTTTTTGACTTTTTAATGATTTTTATGAATTAAAAATGATTTTACCAAAATTAAATGTTTAAAAATACTAGACTATTTATAAAAATACTGGAAAGTTACGAAAAATAGCTTGAACAGTGTAGAGTCTAAGAAAAATAAAATTGGAAGCACAGTTTATCGAATAAGCTGTGTTATAAGCCAAAAACTCCTAATAAGCTAAAAGAACTAAAATGAATATAAAAGATTAATATTGTAATCTTAAACCGAAAAAGACCCCATGGCTTCTTGGATGAGTGAGTGTGTTGTAAGGCTTTAAAAAGTTGAGGTTTTGAGGGCGGGGAGTTTCGAGCCTTGCTCACCCCCGACTTCCATCTTCCCTTTTTTTTATATTTTAAAAAGCAAATTTGTTAAACAGCTTATAATAAGCTTCTTTTGTAAATTTTTCAAAATAAAAAATAAGCTGAAAAACAGCTTAAAGAAATGACAGAACACTTAACTAGTTTTTTTTTTTTTTTTCAAAACATAATAAGCTAGAAAATAAGCTAAACATATGGCTAAATAAGCTACTACTAAGCTAAAACTATCCTAATAAGCTAATCTGAGCTAGAAGAATAAGCCATAAGCCAAAAATCAACTAAGCACTTTTGGTAAAATTGCATACCAAAACAGACAAACAAGCACTTTTGTGCTTATTTTTAAGCACATAAATAGATCCTTATAGAAATAAGCTCTTTACCTACTTAAAATTTAACTAAGACACTACTAGAAACAGCAATCAAAAGACATTTTGAAAATCAAATAAGCAGTTAAAGAGTTACCTGAAAAAGCTACTTGCTACTGATTAACTATGTTCTTGATTTTTTAAGAAAAGACAATATAAGCTAACTATGACCCTAATAAGCTAAAACCACTAATAAATTAACGAATAAGCTAATTTGAACAGAAATTAAGCAAAAACTAAGGGCTATAAGCTAGAAATCTAAAATAAGCACTTAAAGAAAAACTGAAAACCAAACAGTCCTTAAGGGGAACTTTGAGCTTATTTTAAGATAAGCTATTGGATCCTTATAGGAATCAAGCTTATACTACTTTAATCCTTGACTAATAAGCTACATAAAAGCTCTTTTAAAAAGTATTTTGAAAATCAAATGCTTAATCAAAAGCTGTTTAAAAAAGGCATAAGATAGCTCAGTACATGCTGAGTTTATTACTTGATTTTTGAAAAGACAAATTGCTGAATTTGAGCTTAAAAACAGATAGCTTCATGAACTTTTAAGAACAAAATAAGCTAAGTAGATTGATAATGACTTAAAAACTAATTGTAAACAAAATTTGAAAAGCTAAAAACTAATTTTACCTACTGATTTTTAAGCTAGAAGTTGGCTATTTGGCTTTTTAAGACTGCTGATGCAGTTGACACTTATAGTGATCAAAGCTCAAAACTAACACATGCAGGCTAAAGAGCTAGTTTCTGCAACTTTTAAATCACCAAACTAAATGCAAATTGAGCAATTATTCTAAGAAAAACAAACTTAAGCTTATGATGCTAATAGAACTAATCAAAAACAACACTAGAATTAACTATACTAAATCACATATATGCAAGCTTAATTTAAAACCTATAAATTTCCACCTTAAATCCAATCTTATATACCTCAAATTTTAGATAATTTTAAACCAATCCTAATGACCTAAATGTCCTCAGTACAAACATGAGTTGGTACTGCCTTGTCAAAACACCCATAAAAAAGTCTAAAAATAATTCCATTTTTAGATTATGAAGATGAGTTATATAAGAAATGCAAAAAGACATGTTATAAACCAAGATAATAACAAGCTAAAAATAGTCCTAATTAACAGATCTAAGCCACTGAATAAGCAGAACTAATAAGCTACTAATCTATGCTAAAAATAATTTGAAGTATCTTTGAACAGTTTTTTATAACAAACAAGCAAACTAAAGATATCTAGGCAAAACTAATGAACATATTAAAGCATTAACAACAAAAATAAGTATAGATAAGCTAATTAAAAAAGCAAATAAGCAAATATAGTATTTATAAGGCTAGAAAATGCAAAAATAACTAAAAATTAAAAAAAAGGGGACTTACAGAGCCTCATACATAAACGATGCATATCATATGCCTCATTATGAGCTATCAACAAGTCACCAGTATAATCAAATGATAAGCTTGTATGGTCTTGGAAGCCCAATCATTATTTGGCTACCCCCTTTCATGATTATAGTTTGTGGTAATTTTTATGCGGATTTGATTCTTACAAGCTTTTATGAACGCTTAACAAGTGATGACTAGCGGTATTAGTTAAACAATTACAGCATATTGAGTATTTTTAACGTTATAAAAAAGAGCTAATTATAATCATAATGAAAACACATCTTAATAATTGAACATTGAGAAAACTAACTTTTATTAATTCAAACAGTTGAGTACAAACTTAATAAAGAAAAATTACATTGATTTTAAAGACCATAAACTAAATACAACTTTTAAGCTAAAATTACAATAATAATCTAATATTACTCTAAGTTACTCTAAAAACTATCTAATATTTTGCTGTGAGTGAGAAGGTCTTGTATTTATAGCCTGAGAAGAAGGTTTCAGGTCTTGAAGTTGGTTAGACGCTCCCCTTTATCTTGATCGTTGGTTCTCTCTAATCATTAAATGCTCTTTCTTAGCCGTTGGATCAAAGTGTGAGCACACGGATTGCCAGCGTGGCAATCCGTGTGTCAGAGAGCTTGTGCTTCTTTTGGCTTGATTTCAGTGTAATTTCTCCATTTAGAGTGTGTTTCTTTGGATCCTGCATCATGCTTTGTTGTCAGAAATCTAGCCAACTGAGAAGCTATAGTACGTCTTTTGATTCTGACGATGGCACTAAGGTAACTTGGAATCTTTTTTGCCGACGTATGGTTAATTGAGTTTTAATCGAGTGATTAAGTCGGGGTAAAAATGGGGACGATGGATGAATAGTAACAAACGAGTTTTCGCGCCTTATTACTCTTGTTTGTTTGACTTATTTGACCCGGCTTATAGACTTTTGACTTGGGCTTATAAATACGGAATTGGGCTCGGGGTTTTGGTTTGGGCTTGGGTAAATGGATAAAAAGGGTTAAGGGTTAATTAGATAAGAGATAACGACCGTTAGTCCTATATTAACAAAGGACTAACGGTGTTAGGGTTTAGGGTTCTAAGTGAAAATGGTTTTAACATTAAGGGCTTTTGTGGGTATTTTTAAGGGTTTTGTCTTCTTGTGGTTGACCAATGTTGACCAAGAGTTGACTTTGACTGAGCAT
Source organism: Tanacetum coccineum (assembly GCA_026074375.1). Classification (NCBI taxonomy): domain Eukaryota; kingdom Viridiplantae; phylum Streptophyta; class Magnoliopsida; order Asterales; family Asteraceae; genus Tanacetum; species Tanacetum coccineum. Next base: position 21,722 of record BQNB010066678.1, read on the forward strand.
TGTTGAAACCTTCCGGCTCTTTTGCACTCTATCCGTTCTCGTGTCCGTGTTTGTCCGGTTTTGACCGTTTTCTTGTGATCTTTGCAATATCCGTACCTACACATTCACAAACGACAAAATACACAAATACAAGCATAATTTGCATTATTTAATCATTTAAGGGCCATTTTTGGTATAGAAAGGATATGTGATTTCTCACATATCAATTATTTAATTCTCTAGGTTTTTATTAAACGCCTAATTTTTTGAGAAAATTAGGGTTTCTAGTTTTTTTTGGGGTATTTCGTTCTTAAGAGTTTCTTAGGGTCAATTAATTGTGGTTAATTGATAGATCTGGTGATTTCTTGGTTGATTGGAAAGTTTGAAGTGGTTTTACCTAATTGAAAAATTAGGGTTTCTTGGCTGATTTGGAGTTTTGGTTCTGGGCTTATTTCCACCTTGACTAAGTGAATCAAGTTGGTGTTGTATCTTATTTCACCTTGACTAAGTGAATCAAGGTGTTGTAAGGTGTTGGATTCCGCTGCTTATCTCTGTAACACCTCTTGTTCCCTTCTTCTATTTTAGAATAGTTGAGTCTACCTTTGACCTACCACCATGAGTGACAAGGAATCCTGGGAACTATTGTTATTTGTTTGTTTTGAGTCTTGATTGCTTATTTGCTTGTTGTTGCTTTATTCTTATTGATATGTCTGTCTATAATTTTGTGCATAATACTCCTTATAACTCTGATGATGAGGAGCATGATAATGTTGTGACCCTTATTAGTAAGTTAGACTTAAGTTACCCTATTCATTTGCACTCTAATAACTCTACTACTTTGACCATTGTTTCTATTAAACTTAAGGGTACTGAGAATTATAATGTGTGGTCCTGTGCTATGCTTTTAGCCCTTAAAGGTAGAAATAAAACTGGATTTATTGATAATACTTGTAGAAGATCGTATACTGATGAAGTTTTGGGTAGACAATGGGACAAGGTCAATGTTGTAGTTATGGGGTGGATTCTTAACTCAATTTCAGAAGAATTGTTTTTGGGTCAAATTTTTTTAAAGAATGCTTATGAAGTTTGAAATGAATTAAAAGAAACTTTTGATAGAGTTGATGGTTCTGTAACATTTAATCTACATCATAAGATTAACTCATTGACTCAAAATGGTTCTTCTATGGCTGAGTACTTTAATAAGTTGAGCACTTTTTGGAAATAGTTTGATGCTCTTATCAAACTTCCTAGGTGTACTTGTCATGCTACTGAGGATTTTAAAAAGCATAGTCAACTTATGAAACTTATGCAATTCTTAATGGGCTTAGATGATTATTATATGTAAATAAGAATTAATATTTTGTCAAGAGACCCTTTACCTGATGCTAAAGGAGCTTATGCGCTTATCTCTAGTGAGGAATCTCACAGAGCTATTGTTACTGGTTCAGGAGCTGGACCATCCCAAAGGGCTCAGTCTTCTATGTTTAACTCCAGTGTCAACAATAGGAGTGGTGTTCAGAGGTCTTAAACTTCTGGTAATACTCCAAGGCCTAATAATTTTTCAAGACCTAATAATAATGGAAATAGAAGGACTGCTGGTGGTCCTGTTCTGGTATGTAAAAATTGAAGGTTTAATGGTCACACTATTGACAAATATTTTAAAATAATTGTATATCCACCTGTTTTTGGAAAGAAGAATAATGGTAATCAGAATTTTAATAAAAGGTTTATTAACAACAATAATTCTGTTGGTTCTAGTACCACCTGTACTTCTACCTTTTCTGATGAACAGATTTCAACTCTTATCTCTTTAATAAAAGAAAATTCTCTTAACAACAATGGAAAAGGGGATCAAGCCAATATGGCAGGTACTATTTTTTATAATAATAGATTTTTAATAAAAACTTTACCAAGTTTTTTAATTCAAATACTGATACTAGACCTGTTCTTAAATAGACTGGTATTATTTTTGATTCAGGTGCTAACCAAATTCTAACTTACACTGATAAAAATTTAATTAATGTTATTGACATTTCTTATCCTAGGATCATAGTTTCTTATCCCAATGGGATAGAAGCTCTGATCACTAATGTAGAAAATCTTAAATTAACTAATTTTTTAACATTGTATGATGTGTTAGTGGTTCCTGGATACTCTATCACTCTTGTATCTGTTCATAAGGTCACTAGGGACATCAAATTTATTGTTGGTTTTGATGAATCAAAGTGTTTTCTAATGTCTTAGGATTTGATGGATGTGAAAATAATTGAGATTGGTAAAAAAATTAATGGTTTGTATTATTTTTGACAATATGGAAGGTAATATGTTGAGACATAGTAGTTTGTCTAATAGTTCTAGACTCAATTGTCACAATAGACTTGGTCATCCCTCTGACCAAATCTTATTTGTTTTAAAAAATGACTTGGTTTAATATACCTTGTGAAATTTGTCAAAAGGCTAAACAAACTAGAGAACATTTTCCTTTGAGTAAGCACAAGTCCACTAGGCTTGGTGAACTTGTGCATCTTGACCTTTAGGGGCCTTATAGGGTTATTAGTAAGGAAGGTCATAGATATTTTTTTACCATTGTTGATGACCTTACCAGGGCTGTTTGGATTTATTTTCTTAAGACCAAAGAAGAAGTGTTTGGATGTATTTGTGCCTTTTTTTAATTTGATTAAAAATCAATTCAAACAAACTGTAAAGGTTTTTAGAAGTGATAATGGAACTGAGTTTATTAATCATAATTTCAAGAGCTTTTGTGAAACAAATGGCATAATACATCAAACATCTTGTTCCTATACTCCTCAATAGAATGAAATTATGGAGAGTGAAAAACAAAGGGCATCGTGTTTAATGTGCCAGTTTCCCTTCTGTTTTTAAATGGGGAATCCCTCTTAACCCTTGAGGTATTAATGTGTTTGTATACTGGCTTGTTGTTATTGATTACAAACTGTTGCCCAGTTCAGTGCTGAAGGTAAAATTACCTTATGAGCTTGTTTTTAATAAAAAAGCCTTCTTTAAAACATTTAAGAGTTTTTGGTTATCTTTATTTTGCTACTATTCTTAACAATCATGATAAGTTTAGTAGTAGAGCTGAGAAGTGTGTTCTAATTGGATATTCTTTTTTTAAGAAATGATCTAAGTTGTTTATTCTTGAAAGAAAGCAGCTTATTTTTTCAAGGGATGTTAATTTTTTTGAAAAAATGTTTCCTTTTAAGATTAAACACAGTTCGGTGGATAAATCTTGTCAGGACTTAGATCATGTAAATTTATTTAATGAAATTGTTCATGAGGGTCCTGACACATCCTATGATGATAATGATCTAAATGCTCATGATCAGAGTGATGGTATCAACTCTCCTAATTCTAGCAGTCCAACTATAAGACCTATAGTGGGAAAACTAGAAGTTGTTGAGATATTTACCAAAACAACCTGCTTTTTTAAATTAAAGATTTTGAGTGATTGTAAAAATTCTAGATTTGAATTAATGTGAACTATACACAACACATTACCATATGAACACTATAATTATCTAAACAATTGACTGATAGTATAGGAGATAATGTAAGACAAGAGATAAGAGTAAGAACAATCAACCACAACGCGAGGATTTATAAGTGATCGTAAACAAGCACCTCTTTACGCCCTAACCCACTACCGCGAGCACCTAACTCAGAGATTTTCTTCACAATGTCAACAAGCATCCCTTATGACAAAGAAAAACCGTACACACAACATTGCTTACAACAACAATTTACACACACAAAGCTATAATGTAGATTTCTAATCTTAACGTAGAAACAATCTATCCAAGCACGACATCACATCTTCACAAGCGTTCACAACTTGCCGAGACTTCTCACAACTTCACGACTTTACTTCAACCACACTACTTATGCCACAACTAAGCTAACACCTACTTGGTTAAGATCACCACGGATCTATCATACTTACAAAGATCGCCAAGATCTAGCTATAACACATAAATACAGATATACACAAGAATTTACAAGTCATATATTGGAGCAATAAGATTGCAATAACACACAAAGGTGCCATACTCTTCACTTGAGGATGGAAGTAATTCTTTTCCCCCCTTGCACTTGAGATATTGAGCTTGGATCCACTTGAAAAACAAAGCTTTATGATGTAAATGATAAAAAGTTTTTGATGAGATGTGTAGGGCTGTTTTATAACAGAAAGAATGAGGCAAAAGGTTGAGAATATAAGGAAAAAGTCTATATTTTTAGGACAACTAGGGTAGCGTCAACCCTAGGCCCGCGGTCCCCTTAAATAGGTGGGCGTCCCTTTAATTTTTAAGGGGGCTGGCCGTGTAATTTAAGGGGTCCGCCCTAGACTAGGGCCTTCCCCCAGTTTTCTTTTTTTGTGTAGGAGGGATTTCGAGCTTTTGCTAAGCCATTTTAAGGTTCCGTAAATTTGAATTTCAAAAATGTTTATTTTGAATAAAACATTTTTTTTTAATTGTAAAAATGATTTGTAATGATTATAAAATGTTAAGCCAACATTTTAAAAAAGGTTTGAGGTTGAATAAAAAATTTCCTATTGAATCATAACATGCAATAGAGCATTTTTATATTCCATACATTTAAGTGGAGTATTTGTTAAAAGAGAATTTACTACTATTACTGTTTACTTTAATTTTTACGTTGAACATTTTTTATTTTTGTATTAATCATAAACGTAAAGATTAAAAACAATTAGTAATTAGTTTTTTAGGCATAAATATTTGTAATCATACAATCTTCCCCTTTTTGATTGATTACAAAATTAAAGAACCCCCTTACATAAAAAGTAAAATTATTTTTAAAACAAGTAATTAGTGATTTTAAGTCATTCCCTTTCTCCTTTCTCCCCCCTTTTTGTAGAAATCAAAAAGGCATCGTCGAGAATAGTTAGTAAACATCAACTGAACCAATGCTCCCACAATGATGTTGCACCCCTCGTTTCGAGGGCACCAGTACTTCGAGCTATGTTTCCTTGGCTAGCAAAAACGGGAGTTAGAACTATAAAAAAAATACTTCATTCATTTAAGACAATGTGTGTGAATAACACACAAACATACATAAATAGAAAAACAAATATGCTTTAGAAGCATATTAATACATAAAGAAAAATCCTAAATAGCCATAGAAGGATTTTGACTTGCTTGCGATACAAAAGGATTTGACGATTATTTGAAGGCATATTACGAGATTAGTTAGTTGGAGAGTTTGGAGCGGAGGCGATTGTGGAAGGGTAATCTCTTTGAACTCTAGGTGGTGGATGAGGTCGAGTGAGGAGGAATTCAATCCAATTGATATCCTCACTTAAAGTAAAGAATTGTTTTTAGGTGAAGATGCAATAAGGGCAATACCCAACATGGGTTTCAACTTGGTTGATGTTGAGGGTGTGTGGTAAGTTTGGAGAGTAAAGTGATGAGGGAATGTTGTTTTGTTATTGAGTGAGATGCATGGCTAAGAGGATAGATAGGTCTTGTAGTTGATTAATGTCATCAACTAGGCTTTCTCTACTTGGAGATAGAGGTGGTGTGTGTTGAGTTTGGTTGTTACTTTGAGGTGGAGTTTGAGTGTAACCAATATGTGAGTTGATGGGTGAGATGGGAAGTGGAGGATGTGAGACAACTTATGGTGATGTGGGAGTGTCCTTAATGTAAGGATTTGGTAATGCTTGATTGGGGTGATTGTTTTCTTGAGATGGTTCATGATGAGGAGTGAGTGGTTTTGGTATTGGTGAAGTTGTATTGAGCACATTTGATGTGTTGCAAAGGTTTGGTTTCTTCCTCCAAATGGGTTTCACACTCATTTTGGCAACCCTTGATGGTTTGGATGTGGGTTTGTTAGGAGATGTCATTGGTGGGGATGATTGTGATGATGATGAATGAGGATGTATTTATAGTGGAGGAAAGGTTTAAATTAGGACAAATGAACATTCAAAGGATTAAATCCAAGAAATGTTTGTGAATTTAGGGAAACAGTAGCTAAGTCTAGAGGGTGTTTGGTTAAAAAGAAAAGAAAAATATTGTTTTCCCCATGTTTGCCTAGGCCGGTCCCCTTAATTAAGGGTCGGTCCCCTTAAAATTAAGGGGGCCGCCCTTTATGAATTAAGGGGGCCGCCTACTGGGATTTCCCAGATTTCCCAAAATTCGATTTTTCTCAAAATTTTGTGTGAGGGTTTCTGTTTTGGTGGTTAGTTTGCAGCAAGTCCATCCTTTTATGGCAATTAAGGTTTTTAGCACATAGCATTTAAGCATTCAACATTCTATATATATATGACAAGATGTAGGACAAAACTATTTCACATAATTTTAGCATATACTCATATATGAATTGAGAACCAAAAAAAATGAAGAACATATATAAAATAGTAACAAGATATGATGCACAAAGAATTTTTCTTGTCAAGAGGGCTAAGTTAAGAATGAACTAAACTTATGTGCAAGTACTAGTGTGTGCCTAAATGCGACAAATGTGGAGTAGCGATTATTTCGACACTAAGACATGCAAAACCTAAGAAATAATCCAAATGCTCCTTGATTTAATTTTGTTCAACCAAGATTGTCAAAAAAATATATATTAGATTATATACTTTTGACAACAAGTAAGAGAACATTATGCATATGTGAAAAATGTTTTTAGCATATCTCAACAATATATGAAACTTGATTTTTATGTGCTCCTAGTTGTGAGAAGAATTTTTTAGAAAATAATAGATTGGGACTATTGTATATATGTATAATGAGATATGCATTTAAATAGAAGAATTAGTAGAAGTTTGTTTATAAACTTTTCCCAATCTTGTGTTTTTGTGTAAAATAGAAACCTAGACACAGAGAGAAAAAAAATATTTTGTCAGTGGGTGGTCCCCTTAAAGTCTGGGCGGTCCCCTTAAAATTAAGGGGGCCGCCCTTTATGATTTAAGGGGGCCACCCCCTGTTTGAAAAAAAAATTCCCAGAATTTTTGTCAAATAATTCTTTGATGATTATCATTTCTTTATTATGCCAAAAGCTTAATCAATTTGTTCCATCATTCCTAGACCTAGACGTAAGTAGTTAAAAGGCTCACGTTTAAGTGGTTTAGTTAGGATATCGGCTATGTTGTCTTCCGATGTGACCTTTTCTATAGTGATATTTCCTTTTTGAACATTATCGCGAAGGAAGTGATGGTGAATCTCAATGTGTTTTGTTCGTGAGTGTTGAACGGGATTCTTACTTAAGTCTATAGCCCCTTTGTTATCACACATTATTGGAATGTCGTCTAACCTAACGCCATAGTCTATGAGAGCTTGTTTCATCCATAGGGCTTGTTGACATGCCTTTCCGGCGCTTACATATTCCGCTTCGGTTGTGGAGATGGCAAGAGCGGTTTGCTTCTTCGAAAACCAAGATGTTAGACAACATCCCATAAACGTGCAAACACCACTAGTGCTCTTGCGATCTACGTAATCTCCCGCATGATCCGAATCCGCATACACTATTGTTTCTATGCCGGATCCCTTAGGATACCATAATCCTAAATGCGTAGTGCCTTTAATGTATCGGAAGATACGTTTAACCGCTTCTAGGTGAGAGGTTTTGGGATCCTCTTGAAAGCGTGCACAAAGGCAAACACTAAACATGATATCGGGTCTACTTGCCGTTAAGTATAATAAACTACCTATCATGCCTCTATATTTGGTATTATCTACGGACTCACCTTCTTCGTCTCTCGTGAGTTTGGTTTCCGTAGACATAGGGGTTTTTATTGGCTTAGAGTCTTCTAGTCCAAATTTCTTAAGCATTTCCTTAATATATTTTGATTGATTAAAAAATATTCCCCCATCATACTCATTTCAAACTCATCATGCATGATCTTGGCAAAGTCATCACACATTTCTTGACAAGTTGATCCGAATATAATGTCATCAACATATATTTGGACAATAATGAGATTGGAGTCTTTCTTTTTAGTGAAGAGTGTGTTATCTACCATTCCCATGGAGTAATTATGTTTAATAAGAAAGGCCTTTAATCGATTGTACCAAGCTTTTGGAGCTTGTTTTAGACCATAAAGATCTTTCTTAAGTTTATAAACATAATTAGGTTTTGCGAAGTCAATGAATCCTGAAGGTTGTGCCTCGTAAACCTCTTTATTGATAAAACCGTTAAGGAATGCACTCTTCACATCCATTTGGTATAACTTAAAGTATAGTGCGCAAGCATAAGCTAACAATATTCTTATGGATTCGAGTCTAGCTACGGGTACATATGTTTCATCATAATCAATTCATTCTTGTTGATTATATCCTTGGGCGACTAACCTAGCCTTGTTTCTAGTTATGACTCCATTTTCAACGAGTTTATTTCTATATACCCATTTTGTTCCTATAATGGTCATGTCCATAGGATTTGGGACTAGTTCCTAAACATCATTTGTTTTAAATTGGTTTAGTTCCTCTTGTATGGCCATCACCCAATTTTCATCTTTTAATGCTTTATTTATATTTTTAGGTTCTATTGTTGAAATAAAGCAAAAGAAATTACTTTTGTCTTGAGCTTGCGACCTAAGAGTTCTTTGATTTAGATTTCCAATAACGTTTTCTAAGGGATGAGTTTTAGATTCTTTAATATTTACAATTTGATTATTTAACAGTGACAAATCATGTGTTGCTAAAGCATATGGGAGGAAGGAGATGTTGTTTTGTGACAATTTATTGCGACGATTTCGTGACACTTTTAGAGCGTCGTTCTGTATACTTAAAAAAAAAGGTATCTGTATGATTATTTTTGTGTTTCTCTAGCTTTTTAGTTTATCTACTTTATGGGTCTGCTGGTGACCATGTATAACCGCGAAGCAGGTGGTCGTAGTTTTACAAAGAAAAACAGGCAGGTTTAAAAGAAAAGTCGCAACATGGTTGGTTAAAGGATTGTGAGGAGGGTATAATGGATTTATTTTCTCTTTTGAACTACTCTTGATGTATATGGGATAAGATTCGTGGTTGTGAAATCCCTGATCTTTATGGATTAGGTTTTGGTTTCTCTATTTATTTCCATATGTTTTTTAATGTGGATATTAAGCTGCTAAGTTTATGGGCTGCTGTTGATGGAAGTGGTTGAATAAAAGGATAATACTGGTACCTGATGGGTTAGTACTGGTCATTTACGAGTTAATTCTGTCTTCGGTTAATACCGGTTGGTCGTGTGTGGTTAGTTCTGGTCACCTGTCTTGAGCGGGTTTCATTATGGTTCATGCTGATTGATGGTTCTCGGTTGTCTGCTGGTCGCTGTAAGTTTCTGGCTGGTAGGCTTTATGGTTTCTGCTGGTCTGCTTATGGTTTCTTCTGCTTGCCTTGTTCGATATTGTTTTGTTATTGTTGCTGGTTTATAGGTCCTCAGACACCCTTGGATCTTGGACGATGTGATGCTTATGGCTTGGTTACTTCTTCTTGATTTGGTTTGGTGTTCATGAGTGGTTTATTACATAACATAATAAATTCTGTTTGGTGCCGGGACCAGACACTTGTTATTTTTTAACTAAGCTATGGAGGATTTTGATCAGGGATGCACGATGAATCATAGCTAAGATACGAATTTACGATTAAACACATATATTTTGGGTCCACAGACGCCCTTGGATCTTGAACAATGAGGATGTGTATGGTTCATTTTGGAGGTTCAGTTTATGCTATAATTCTTGATTGGAAAAGTTACACGCTCCTTTACAAATATTTGGTCGGAGTATGATACGATTCAGCCCTTGACATTGGATCTAGGATACTGGTCGTTGATGCGACGGAGCTCACTGAGACTATCGGCCATAGTATGTGATCGCCATGCTAATATTGTCTAAAAGAATTATTCAAAGACATTTTATTACATGATATTGTAATAAGCATGTCTTTTTCGCACTGAAGGAAGATTTGATCTATGCTACTGAGTTCAAGATTCAAGAGATGGTGAGTATACTTTTAAGGGGAAGCTTATTGTTGATATACTTAACCATCTACATGCATCACTTGAGGGGAAGCGTTTACGAGTTGCACAAGACCCCTATTAGATGATTACAAAAAGGGGAAGAAGATTCACGATGTGCAGCTTATTATTGTGATGACATGTTTTAGCATTGTTTCTTCATGCAGATTGTTTTGTAATATCAAATAGGGGAAGATTGTTAGGAATTACAGATTTGATGATTACAAAACCCATAAACAGAAATGAAGAAAGAAGAAACAAAAGGAAACAAGATATGCTAAAGAAGGAAACAAGATCAAGATTAATGTTGATTGAGACGTTACAAAATCAACATTAATGTTGAAGATATAGATTAGTCAAACATTAATGTGATGATTAATGTTAATTAATTAGTTTCCTAATTGTATTATGTTTTCTTTTGAAACAATAAGGACCCATTATGTAATAGTTAGTTAGCTTTATTAGTAAGCTAGGGTTTCTTGTAACCTCCCTCTATTATATAAAGAGGGTAGGCGTCTAGGTTACAGGCATCCAATTCATAGCAGACTTCTCCAATGAGAGTCTAAACGCATAGAAAGCGTGTGTAGTAGTTAGTAGTTAGTTTCTTTATTAATGTTTAATAAAGAAAACCTTATTAGTAACATGATTGTGTTCTTTATATTCCGCTGCGTGTTACAATTATTGTAATCATACCCTAGATGAGTCCTAATAACGATCTATGGAGTCATTATATGATTCCACACAACTTGTGAACTTTATGGTGTTCAACAAGTGTATTTTAACATTTTGTCCTAATGAGATTTATAATTTGATCTCTTCTTGGCTCTAGACTCGATTTGTGCACTTTTGGTTTTAGTAATCTGAGGCTGGAAACTGTATAATCGAAACTTATTTTTGGTTATCAGTTCAAAGTGGATTTCTTTTTCTCTTGGCACAAACGATAAAGACCATAGGCAAATCTTTAAAATCATATAAATCAAAATAGATCATAACGGGTCTCTCAACCTATACCGATATGATTATATAATCTAAGTTGATAAGCAAAACTGATAAGATAAGATATAATAGGATTGCAATATAAGCTTGAGATTAAAGAGATCACGATCATACCAAATGCTTATTCATTATTATAATATCACCGAGTAGTCATGAGAGATTTAGCCTCTCATGGCTAAGGAGTCCATAACATAACTTGCTTCAATAACAAACTTTATTATTTTGATTATACTAGTATGATATTTCTTCCTTGTTCTTGACGCTTTGATCTTGAATCTCCAAGAGATATGGTGTTTATGTGTGGAGAAAAAAGGTTTGTGTGATGATATGAGAGGAATGGGTGTAGAAGATAGGATGTGAATGAATTTTGTGAGAAATGTTGCTCTATTTATAGGCTTAATTCGGGGTGAAAGTGTGGCACATACAAAAGATTGTGCGGCATACTTGGTGTTTAAATGTAGGGGAATTAAATGTTTATTGAGTAATTGCGGCGCACAAGAGAATATGTGCGGCTTACTTAGGTTGTAAATGCAGTAGCATTAAAGTCTTTATAAATTCTTCACATCAGATGGGAAGTGCGGCGCACAAAGGAAATTGTGTGGCGTACTTGTTGAGTTAATGCGAATTTGACTGTCTTTGACTTGAAGGTAAGTACGGTGCACAAATGGTGAGTGCGGCGCACATTTGGCACTTTGGGCTTGATTGTTGATCTTCTCTTGAATGATGTGTTCTTTACAGTGTAAGTATTTGATTTTCATGTATCTAACCTCGGGATGTCTTCAAGTGAACCTGCAAGCAATTTTAAGCTATTAAGTATCGAAAGTTCATGAGAAATGATAAAATATGTACAAATAACGCCATAGAAAACATGTATAATTTGGGCGTTATCACCTTTGTTTACTCTAATTTTAAGAGTAAGATTCCCCTAGAAAAACCTGTTTAACCATTCCTGTTTTCACCAACTATTTGTTTCGTTACACCTTTACACCTTATCCTACCCTGTTAGATTAAGTTCATTTATCAGTTGCTAGTTGCTTTAGTGTAAAGTATGCATTTCATGTGTCTTGTGTCATTTTCTATCTCTGGTATGGTTGGGAAAATTGCACAATGCAATGGGAATGTAAAAGTTGTTAACTCATATTCTCAGCAAATAGGATTACACAATTAAACTCATATTTTTTGCAATGGAAATGTAAAAGTAGTTAAACTAATTTTTTTATCTCTAGTATGGTTGGGAAAATTGCACAATGCAATGGGAATGTAAAAGTAGTTAAACTCGTGTATTTTTACTACTTTCATAATTATTGGTATATTCGAGTACGAAGAATTATGGAAGAAATTATTCAAAGTTGTTATGATCACGAAGATGGTGAAATTACACCGAGATTCGTAATGTATCATTTATGTGTAAAAAAATCAAAAAAATAGAAAATTGCAACAAAAAAGAGGAGGAAATTTTGGAGATAGTCGGTTCGTTAAAGCTTAAACCGATGGTATTATTCAAAGAATCGATTATTCGTTGATACATGTTATAAATCAATGATGTAAAGTTTTGTATAAAGTGGTAGATATCGCCACTTATTTCTGTAAAAGTATGTATAGTATGGATGATTGGGAGTTGACCGTTATGGGAACGCCAACTAAGGGTTGTTTTTTTTATTTTGGATTGAAGACGTTTTTTGAGTCTATTTCGTGTCTACTAAACATGGAGTAGTCTATGATTTGTGTCTTTATCTTAGGAATGGTCGAGAAAGTATCTAGCAACTTGTACCTTATTTGTTTGGACTTAATCTATTTGTTTT
>BQNB010066679.1:0-28799 GCA_026074375.1 Tanacetum coccineum
TACTTGAGGGTTGGCGGGAAAAATGGAAAATATATACAGTGGATTTGATTTTTAAAGGGGTTACTCCCCTGTTTTTGGAAAGTATTTACACCGTTAGTCCTTTTGGACTGACATTGTTAGTCCTTGAGGACTAACTATGCAAAGGGTATAAGGGTGCTATGGATTAACGGGTGTTAAATGGTTAATTGTTTGGTTTGGGCTCATAGATTGGGCCGGGTATATTTGGTAAGGGTTTGGGCTAGTTGGGTTATTTAAAAATGGTTTAAATGGGTGTAATATATAAGTGTGCTGACCTGGGCCCACTTGGTGGGTACGGGTTGGCCCATTAACTTTTTCTTCGGTTACGGCTTTGGCTTCGGCTTTGACCTTTGACTTTTCCGGGGTTGACTTTGGTTGACTTTTGACTTTGACTTTTGCTTCACGCTCTTTCCGTTCTCGTGCTCGGTTTTGTCGTTTTGGCTTCGTTTTTGTCCTTTTCTTAGATATCCGCTACCTGCACAGTACAAACATAAAAACAAACATACATATGGCATTTTATGTGCGTTTTTGGTCGTTTAAGTCTGTTTTTAATAGAAAATGGTATGTGTAATGGTATGTGCTATTTTACACATACCTTTTACCTTGTAAAACGAACCCAAAAGACCAAAAACATAATAAAAATTGCAAATATATGCTTGTTTTTGTGTTTGTGTATGTGCAGGTACGGATATTAAAGAAATGGACTAAATCAAAGACAAAACGGACAAAACCGGACACGAGAAAGAAAGAACGTGAAAAGCAAAGGCTAAAGTTTGCATTTATCAAGGAAAACCCAAGACAAGAGCCTTAAACCCCAAATACACCAAAACCGTCAAAGAAATAACGTCGTTAGTCCCTAATTCATAAAAGGACTAACGGTCGTTAAATCCTATACAAACAAAACCTAACAACACCCTTTTAAACACTAAACTCTCGTTAACTTTATAAAACCCTTTTTACCAAAGCCCAATCCATAAGCCACGAGCCCAATTTCCCTTTTATAAACCCAATTCAAACCCCCTTTTTACCCGGTTAAATTACTGTACATCTCTGATAGGTCACATGAATCTTGAATCAATCATATCAACATGTAAGATTAGAGAGAATGAGAGCAAGTGAAGGGAAAATTCAAATGTTATTATGGAGGGAAAAATAAGAGTTGGTTACAAGAGCATCACCCTCTAATGAAGATTAGAGGGCTATTTATAGGCAATGGGAGGGAGGCTTCCCTTCCTTATTTTCCTAACTTGTCAATACTAGTCCCTAGACTTTGGTTATTATGATATTTCTTACTTAAAGCATAATAAACCTTATTACAAGCTATATTAAACTAAACAAAATAAAGTCTAATAACAAAATATAATAAAACCACATAATCGACACTTTTCCATAAACCTAACAATCTCTTCCAAGTCCCGAGTTTTCCCTCCCTTTTTACTTTTACACAGAGTAACAAGAGATCAGGGTAACAATCATCCACACACACGTGCCTTTTCCTTCTAGAAACAAATCTGACACCCTCTGATACCAATGAATGACCCTTTGGCAATCCGTGTAAGGGGTTTTTGATCCAAGGGCTCAGATGGATTACAGATTAAGGCATTTAATGATTGATGGACAAGATTAAAGCTCACGTTTCTCCTCACACAACTAGCACACATCAAGGTCTAGAAGACTCTTCATCCGGCTATAAATAAGAGGAAATTTCACACAGTTGAGGGCATTAGATCTAGAGTAGGAGTAGTTTTAGAGTAGCTTTTTAGTAGTAGTAGCTTAATTAGTTTAGCTTATTATTATGCTTATTGTAATTTTACCTTTTAAAGCTTTGTAATCGTTATTATATTAATAAAATTTCGTTTTTGCTTAAATCTTATTTTTTCTCATATGCAAATTTTGTTCAATAAGGTGTCAATAAGCTAATTTTAAGCAACATTGTTCTTTTAAGGGTACTGTAAGCTCAAATAAGTTTATCTAAGTTTATTTGAGTTGGCTATTCAGTTACAAAAGAAATTGGTAAAGAACTTGAGGTTTTAAGCTATATGGATGATGAGTTAGCAAAGGATGAACTCATGGGTTTAATTTCAGCTTATTTTCAATAAGCTAATGGTGTTTTAGAGCTTTTTAGGTCAGTCATTAATGCTTGGAAGCAGGTACCACTTTAATTTCTTTTTATTGCTCTTAAATCTGTTTTGCTTGTTTCTAAATTGCTTATTTGATACAGCTTATTTCTATTGCTTATTTGTTAGAAATTCGTGCTTATTCTCCTTTAAAATGCTTAGTTTGAAATCTGTTTTTGCTTATTAGGTGTTCATAAGTTCTGTTTTAAGCTTAAAAGTGGATTTTAGGATTTAAAGAAGTGTTTGGTTTAAGTTAGAATTCATAAGTGCAAACTGATTTGGCAATTAAAAGTTTTAGGTCTTAGTTTTAAATCATCATAGGTTAATATTAGAACAAGTTTTAATCAATTTTATTCAAGTTTTAAGAGATTTAGTTGATTGCATAAAGGATTTGAACTCACTGTGACAGTTTTTAGAAAGTTAAGACATAATCTGTGATTTAGATCATTGAGGTGTCCTAGTTGTGTTTTTAAGATCATTTTACACTACTGAATAAGTTTATATCCTGGTAGTTAAAGTGTGAGCACTGTTTCATTAGTTATGTAAAATCTGGCTTAAAACAGTCTTAGTATGCTAGTTGTTAGAAGTCTAAAGTCCAGTTTTGATTCTTAGATTTAGAGTAGGATTAGGATGTTTTAGATTATGATTTTCACAAGTTAAGCTTTCCATAGTTCATTATTGATCTGTTTTAGGATTTTGAGCTTATTAACTAGTTTAATTTGAGGCTTAAAAGTAGCCCTTTGCTTTTAAATCTGCCTTTTCATATCAAAAAGCCAAAAAGAAAAGTAGCATAGCCTTTCATATTCAACTGTCTTTCTAGCTTATTTTTTTTAGAGTAGCTTGCTAAATTTCTGCTTATTTGAGTCTTATGAGTTTAGTACTTTATATGTTTTTGGTTTTTAGCTTTTTACTAGTGCTTAATTAGTTTAAATTTAAGTTTGCAAAAGCTTGTTTGTCTTTTAAGAGAAAACAAAAAAAAGAGAATTATGTCTGAACTAGTTTTTTCTACTAGCTTTTTCTTAGCTTATCTAATTTTCAAAATACTTTTTGATTGATGAATTAGATAGTTTTAAGTACAGTTTTTTTTGATTTAATAAGTCATTTGGTCATAATGTTCCATTTGTGTGCTTAAAAATAAGCTCAAAAAGTCCCCCTTAGCTGTTTGGTATTTAGTTTTGTGCAAACATGCTTCTTTGTTTTTCTCAGCTTATGGCTTTTTGCTGTATTCAAATGTTGTTCTGATTTGCTTATTAGGATTAGTTAAAGCATTGTTTCAACTTATTTGGTCTTTTTCTAGCTTATTGAGTCTTAAATAGTTCAAATTAGTTTGCTAGAAAGTCATTAGTATTAAAAGTATATTCTGTCACTTTTAAAGCTTATTTCCTAGCATATTATTAGTTTCAGCAAGAAAGTTATTTATTAAAAGTACTTTATTGAGGCTTATCTTAAGATTTTCAAAAAGTTTTGAAAAATAAAAATGTATTCCAAAAGGAAGGTCATGGGGTCGAACCCATGACCTCTCCCTTTGAGCACCAACGCCTCACAACACACACACAATGCCAACCATCCCTGGGGTCTTTTTCAAGTATATTCTTACACAATTTAACTAATATAGCCTTTTCAGTTATAAGCTTATTCATGCGTTTTTGCTTATTAACTGCTTATTTTTTCAGCACTTTTCATGTTTTAAATTTTTCTTACATTCCTTATTCTTCAAAGTACTTTTTGTAATTTTTCGTAATTTTTTCATCAGCATGAGTATTATTTTTTAATCATTTAAATTTAGTCAAAATAGTCTGTTTAAATCATAATAAATAAATAAATATATTCTAAACACTTTTTCTCAAATTTTTTAGTCTTTTAGTATCTAGGAAAATTAGTTTGGTCTTTCTAGGTTCATTTTTGCTCAAATTATATTTTAGTGTAACGTTTTTAATTCCCGTTTAACGTTTTATGCTTACATGTTTAATTGTTATTTCTTGTTTATCTACTTGTCATTTATATTTAGTAGGATTTAGAAAACCCAAATCAAAATTCTTTGAAACTATTCAATACGCGTGATCACAAACGTTACCGATTTTCAATTCACGCTTCGTCGAGGGAAAACGACCCGGGAGGTTTTTGAGATAACTTTGGTTAAAAGTTTGTTTCTCTAACCCGATGGAAAATATTTACTATACTATTATTGACAAATCCTTATATACTTATATATTATATTATATATAGTGTGTTCGGGCGTGATCAATTTTTGGCGCCGTTGCCGGGGAAGTGTGTTACGATTATCGTGTTTCGTTCGAAGATTAGTGTTTTGAAGACCCTTCCTTGTGAAGTTATCGTTTTTCATTTGTGAATATTTTCTTAATAAAACCATAAAAATACAAAAATATTTTTTCTTTTATTTTAATATTAAAAATAACCGTTTGTTAATCATTGTTTCGGTTCACCTCTAGGTTACGAACTATAAGGAAAGTTTAAGGCGGGTTTGATCCTAAGAACATCACCCAAAAGGAGAAGGGTTATTCTAATAGCGCCTCGCGCTTACCAGCTCCTCCACTTTCTTGTACGTATTTTTAGAGAGCTACCGTGCACGTTTAATTTTCGGTTACCAAAAATATTCTTCTTTCTTATTTTAATTCATTTTCTTATGAATTATTTTCAAAATCTAAAAATATTCTCCTTTACCCTCAAATCCGTTTAATTCTTTCTTCTTATCCTCTTATTCGTTTAATTCCTCAACATGTCCGTGTATAACCATTTTTGTTGCTCGTATTGTGGAGGTCCGTTTAATGGTGGAAACTGTCCGAGCTGTAGCAGTGTAGGATCCGGAAATGAGTTTGTCTATGACCCAAATCCTTATTCTTATGATGAAACACCAAACTTCTTCAACCAACCTCCACAATACCAATACGAGACATACTCGTGTGGATTTTGTGGAGGGAACTCTCATCCGGGCTTCGATTGTCAAACAGGGGACACACCCGTCTTTGATCAGGGTCCCTATTACAATCAAAACTTTGGATTTAACCAACCTCTACATTATTTTCCGAGTCAGCCACAACAATTACCTTGTGAAAATTGCAGGGGTCTTCATGAAAATTTTCAGTGTCAACCGTTGAACCAAAATTTCTATGAACCTAATCATTGCTATAATTCTAATTTTTTTGGTTTTGACCAATTCCAACCCCCGCGGTATTCCGTCATTCATCATCCTTCTCAAGAAACGAGTGTGGAAATTTTGCAAGCTAGAGAAAACTTAATGGAAACTATTCAAGCCTTTTTAAATGAGTATGATCATATACCTTCTAAAGACAAGTGCATGGCTTTATTGCTAGCTGGGGAGAGATTTCTTAAAATTAAGCAAGCTGTGGAAGAAGAGCAGAATCAACCTGAAGTTATGCAAGAATTTCTACTTAAACTTATGAAAGATTTGCAAATTCTTAATGGAATTCAACCAAAACAAGAAAAACAGGCAGAGCAGGAGGAGCCGGTAGATTAAAGTTTTCTTTTAAATTGGAATTTTCCTATGGCTGATGATGATGAGTATACTATTATATATAGAAAGTATAATCAATCACACCAGACTTACCAGCCAAGGAGCCCGATAACTCTCTAAGTATGGGGGACGAGCATCTTAAGACTATTCCGGAAATAGAAAAGTCTAGTGTTGAGAACCTTGTCCCAATCCCAAGTGAGTCAAAGGGTATTTTTGATGATATTTGTGATGTGTCGTCTTGTGATAATGATCATTTTGATGCTGAATTTGGACTTATTAACTCTTTGCTTAATCGAGATATTTCGATCACATCTCCTAAGATTGATTTTCTTCCCGAAGAGTTCGCCGGTGAACTCGATCTTATTGATCCAATTTTACCAGGAATTGATGATGACGATTTTAATGAAGAAGAAGGAGAGATTGATATTGATATTTTTCAAATCGAGGACGAAATTCTTCGTGAGAAATTATTAAACGTCAATCTTCTCATTGATAATATCAAAGCGTTGAATCTTACTCCTTCTATTCCTTTTGTGCTCGAATATCCCTCCTCTTCTCCTATTCCCGTTGTAGATAGTGACTTTCTTATATAGGAGGTTGATACATTTCTTGTTTCGGAAGACTTGATACCACCGGGTATTGAGAGTGATTTTGACTCGGAAGGGGATATTATTTTTTCTAACGACTTACTTAACGATGATCATATTCCCGAGTATGAGTATTTTACCTTCGACATTGAGCTTGATGCACCCGTGATAAACAATTTTGATGAGCTTAATGAAGACGAATGTTTTGACCTAGGGGGAGGTAAGATTGATGTTTTTGCAAATGTTGAAGATGACGATTACTTTCCCTTCACATTTATCATTTGAATTTTTCTACCGTATCTCACCTACCCTGAGGTTTCTCCTTTACTTCTCTTCACCGGGAGTGAAGACACCATTTTTGACCCCGGCATCTCCACTTAGAGCCGGTGGCATCTCATTGGGATGGAACTTTCATGTGCTTTAATGTTTATCCAAAATTTATGAATCACGTTTGAGATTTTCATCTTCTATTTGTTTCGGCACCCCATGCTTATCCATTTTTCTTCTTTCTTATTTCTAATGTGATGTGAGGAGGCTTGTACTCTTCCGTTTCTTGTTGTTTGTGCTTGTGATTGTTTGTAGGATTAACCCAAAAATTTTGAAGACTCTCGAGTTCGGTGTTTTGTCCCGGTCCACTCGAGCTTCCTAGCCTTTGCTTGCCATTAGTTTGGGGAAATCCGATATCCTAGATTATTATCGACTAACATTCATCTTTTAGCATACTTGATAAACGGCTTAAGATTTTTGTGATACTTTCTCCATGCTCGGATTATGCATTCGACTTTTTGAGTTCTAGTATGGGGTTTTGAGCCTTAGACTAGGAAACATTGAGGACAATGTTTAATTTTAGTATGGGGTAGTACATCTTCGATATGATCTTATCTACCTTTGCCCGTTGTTCTCACGTACCCCGTTTTCCCGCAAAAAAATTAAAATTTATATATATATATATAGCCTCTAAAATAAATAAATAGAAATAAATAAAAATGATGATGAAAAAAATAAAATAGTTGATAAAAAGAATAAATGTTTTGACACGAATGTAGGATTTCCGTTGGTGAGAACGAAAAATAAATTTTGACCCGACCGGTTTTATATCTTAGCTTTTCTCCTTAACATATATAGATTGAATTTTGCTAATCTTTTATACAAGGAGCTATAAAACGCGAGTCTAGCTTAAAAAAGTCAAGACTTTGCAAGTTCCCATAATTGATTTTAAATATGCGAAGATCGATTTATTAGGCTAAGCATTCACGAGTTTCTTTATTAGAAATTTTAAATTGTGAAGAACAAGAGATGATAGAGTAGAGTATAAGTTTTGATGCTAAACATAGAATAGTTGGATTTCTTTAAGGCTCATAAAGGTTAATTGTGGCTTTTTGCTTCCATCAGCTTAATAAACGTTATATAATTGTTGAATAAATAAAGTTTCTTTGGTTTTTGTGATTCTTAGTTTAGATCACTTCATAGAGATTCCTTCTGGTGAAAGTAAGGTACACATCGAGGTTTTGTCAGTGTTGTGGGGAAATAGACTCCTGGACCATGGTCGGCTCGCATACCGATGTGGCAGTTGTTAAAAGACCACAGGACTTGAAATTTGGCTATAATAATAATAATTATGTAATAAACCGAAGCCGAAATAAGACTTCTGGATCATGGTCGGCTCGCATATCGATGTGACAGTCGTTTAAAGGGTGGAGGTAATAATAATAATAATAATAAAAACTGTGGGCGGATAAAAGTTTACTGCCTCTTGCCGGCTCACAACCGATGTGGCAGTCTTCTAAATAAGGCACATAGTAATAATAATCCAAGACTGATAAAAGTTTGCTGCATCTTGCCGGCTCACAACCGATGTTGCAGCCTTCTAAAAGGTCGAGGAATTCACCGAGGTCGAAATAAGACTCCTAGACCATGGTCGGCTCGCATACCGATGTGGCAGTTGTTTAAAGGACCGAGGTTTAATAATGTTGCAATAATAATAATAATAAAGCCAAATTTCAACTCCGGGGTTATCTAAATAAAGCCTCCGTCTCTGGACTCGTAGTTGAGTTGTTTCGGATGAAATAAAAAGGATAACCCCTAAATCATGCGAAATTAGAACCTTAATGTGGACCTTATTCTCACCATATCGTCTCTTTAGGAAAAGATTTCAAACTATTAATAGTCTAAACCGGGTTTACTTTATTAATAAGGACATAATTTATTTGTCACCAATAATAATAATAAAATCCTTAGAGGAAATTAGGAATAAGGGAGGAAAAGTAAGTACACGATTAGCTTTTATGAGTAGTGTTAGCATCAAAACTTGTATTTTGCAATGATCTTATATTTAAGTTTGGCTTGTAGAGGTGAAAGTCGGGGACGATGAATTTATCTATTTGGACACTATTAGTGCTTTTTGTTTCATGATCTTAAAAGTTATCAATGAATAATGAAAGCTTGTACATTATGTCCACATGAATAGTTGTAAGTTGTAATTATGAAACATCATTAAAAAATGGTAAAAAATCTTTTGAAAATGGGAAAACGTGTGTTTTTAAATGGTGACTCTTTAACTCTTTAACACACAGTAAAGACTGTGTACTTTTCAATGAGTGATTAGTTTGGGAAGGTTTTGAGGTATTTGGTTTAGAGTCATATAATATTGCGTATGATGGAACTACGACATCACTTGTTTGGAGAATTTTGATAATGTGGAGAAATCCACTATCCTTTTAATACCGATAATGGCCTTTAATTGATCAATTTGGTGAAATTAGTGCTTGTATATTGTGTGTTTTTGTCTTTGGTGTTGTTGTAGGTACGGGGATCTTAACAAATATCACAAGAAAACGGCCAAAACTGGGCAAAAATGAACACGAGTCGGATAGAGTGCACAAGAGCCGAGAGTTTCTAGCAAAAAGTCAAATGGTCAACCCTTGGTCAACCATAACACAAAAAAACAAAACATTGAAAATACCAAAAGAGTCCTTAATGTTAAATCATTTTCACCCTAAGTCCTTAAATGAATAACACCGTTAGTTCTTTAACACTTATGAACTAACGGTCGTTAAGTTCATATATATACCTTAACCTTTTTTTTTACCCGAGCCCAAATTAAATTCCATGGCCCATTTTTCCTTTTTATACCCATAAGCCCAAGTCAAATCCCCAATTCCCTGGTCATGGTCAAAATTATAAGAACGGGTCAAAACTTTTACTGTTACCCTTTCATTTCCCTCTCTTTTTACTTATACAGAGCAACAAGAAACCAGGGTAACAATCACACACACACGCGCCTCAAGCTTATAGAAGAGCTCCTCACAGAAAAGTGTGACTGAACTTGTCAGTCCACAGCTGGCGATCTGTGTGCAAGGTAGGTGTGGAAATTGATCGAAGGGTGTAGATTGAGATGGGAATCAAGTAATAATCAAGGGCTGTGGATAAGGGTTGAAGCTCAAGGATTTCTCCTCACACAACAAACACACCCAAGCCCATGGTCTCTCTATAAATAGGAATGGATTTCTTCAGTAAGAGGCATCGATAACTAGGAGTAGGAGTAGATGTAGAAGTAGCTTATTGTATTTACTTAATGTAATTTTCACTTAAAAGCTTTGTAATCCTTTTTAATATTAATAAAAACTCCGTTTGTGCTTAATTCTTCCTTTTTCATTTTTGCAAATTGATTTCATAAGTTTTCTTAATAAGCTAATAGCCCTTTGATAAGCTACATTGTTTTTTTAGACTACATTTGTTCACATAAGCTTTCTTGAGCTTATTTGGACTTAACTATTAAGATTATGGAAGTTATTCGTTAAGGATTTGGATTTTAAGCTCAATATAGATGTACGCTAAAAATTGGAATAGGTTTATGGGTATTAGTAGTGCTTATAATAAGATGGGTAGGTTAAAGCTTAATTTGATTTTTTACCTGTTTGGAGCTAAAGAGTTGAGGTAAAACATTCTTTTTACCATTTTTTTTAGCTTTGTTCTTGTTTAAATGCTTATTTGCTTTTACTTGTTAGTATTGCTTGTGTGCTTTATTATTGTTTAGTTTTACTCAATGTTGCTTATTTCAGTTGTTTAATGCTTATTCAGTTCAATTAATAGTTTAGATCTTATTCTGCAAGTCATTGTGATAAAACAATTTTAAAAATCCATAAAAATTAGCTTAGATGGTTAGTTTATTTGAACTGGCTTATTTGGTTGCTTAAATCTGCTTATTATGTCTGCTTTTAGCTTTGTAGTATCTGATTTCGGTAATTATATTTGAGCTTTAAATTTTCAAATTTCATATTGAAAATAGGCCTTGATTGATTTTAAAGGGGTGTTTGGCTTATGACAGTATTAACTTAAGTTAGTACTGTCATAGCCTTTATAGTAGGGATGAGCACGGTACCGGACCGGTACCGAACCCGTACTGATTTGGTGGTACCGATTTTTTTTCCCGGCATAAATTTAGTGGTTACTGGTAGTATTTTTCCGAACGGTTGGCGTACCGGTACCGGTACGGTACGGGTACTGGTACGGGAAATTGATGGTTTTCCCGTTTTTTTCGGAAAATTTCCGATTTGTACGGTCCCGTTTACCGAATTAGTGTCCGATTTTTTTTTTACTCGAATCATGGTACGGGTCCTCGTACCGTATACGGGATTCGGTAGTTACGTACGGAACCGGTCGGTCGGTTCGGTACGGGATATGGCGTCTATCTGTCATCCTACTTTATAGTCTTTTAAATCAATCTAAAACTTCATATTTGAGTTTATGAAATTGAGTCTTAATGTCCTTGTAGGTTAAAATTGATAGTGATCATGTTTGTGTAATCAATTAGCATCAGATATAGTTCATTAGCATTTCTAGCTCAGATTGTTCCTTGCTAAATTAGTCTCTCTATTTGCCTTTGTTTTGATGTTTAAAATATGTAGAAACCAAGTTTTGTTAGCCTGCATTTGTAGTTTTTGAATTTTGGTTATTAAATGTCAATTGCATCAGTAAGGGAAATAGCCAAACAACCTTCTTCATTTCAAAACTTTAGGTTAGGTTTAGTTGTAGCTTGTCTAAAATTTAGAATACAAGTAGATTTTAGGCTACTTTTCATCTTTTTGAGCTTAATATAGACTAATTAGCTTAATTGATCACCTGTTTTTAAGCTGCAAATAAGCAGTTTGTCTTTTCAACACTTAGTACATACTAAGTTCACTCAGCATGTACTGAGTAAAATAGCAGTTTTCAAACAGCTTTTTCTTTAAGCAAATATAAAAAAAAAATGATTTTCAAGAGTGCATTTTTCAGAAAGCTGTTTAAGTAGCTTATTGACTGTCTTTAAGCTGGTATAAGCCAAGAGTCCATAATGTTCCATTTGCTTACCCAAAAATAAGCTCAAAGTTTGTTATTTGTCTGTTTGGTTTTCAGTTTTTAAGTTAGAAAGTGCTTTAACTATTGGAAGTGTGTTACAGCTTATGTCTAAAGTGGTTTGCATAAATTTGGTTCACTTGTTTGTTAGGGTAGTTATAGGTGCTTGTAAGCTTTATGGTTAAGTCAAGAGATGAGCTTATTAAAGTGTTTCCTAGTTTCTAAGTTAGTAAAAAAGCTTGTGTCATTTTAGTGTTAACTGTCTGTTTTAATTAGCTATTTTTGAGCTTAATTTTGATTCTTTAAAAAAGTTGTTTTTACAAAAGTTGTTCCTTTTTAGCTGTTTTATAAATTTGTGCATTTAGTTTTGAAAAATAAAAAAAAATTAGCAAAAAGTCAGGCCATGGGATTCGAACCCATGACCTAGCCTTTAACACATACTCGTCCCACAACACACACACTCAAACCACCAGCACCAGTAGGGCTATTGTTATGAATAGCCGCTACAACTGTCTTGTATACTCTATTTGTTTTTTTTTTTACTTTTAAAGCCGTAGCTATTTACCAGCTTTTTAGGGCTTATTTTTCTAGCTTATTTTTTTAGTTTCTTATTTTTAGAAAATCAGACTCAACTTTTTACAACTTTTAGTAATTTTCTTAGAATTTTTGATTAAGGCTTCTGTATTTTTAATCATTTTATTTTTGTTAAAATATTTTAAAAAATCATGAAAAATAAAAAAATTAATTAAAAAAATAATTTTCTTGTTTTTAAAAAAAAATTTCTTATTTCATCTTCTAGGCTTATGTTTGTATATCTTTCGTAGGTTAATATTTTGAAATTTCACTTTTTAAAGAACGGGATTTCGTTCCCGTTCTCGTTTTCTTCGTTTTTATGCTTTAAGTACCCCTCCTTTTAGAATTAAATATCCTTTTTTTTACAGGTTAGTAATTAGATTAGGAAATAACTATTAAAAATCATTTTGAGTTTTAATGTAGCGTTTCTTTAATTCCGTTTACTTTTTAATGCATACGTGTTTATTTTCATTTCTTGTTTACATGTTGCTTTTCGTGCTTTTCTACTTGTCATTTTTATTTGTAGGAATTTAGACCAAAGAAAACTTCAAATCAAAATCTTTAAAAACCATTCAAACGCGTGATCAACGTACTTATCCGATTTTCAATTTACGCTTGTCGAGAGAAAAACGACCGGGTGGTTTTTGAGAGAATACTATTGTTAATAGTTTGTTCTTAATCCGACGGAAAAATATTCTTACATATACTATTATTTGTTATTGTAATCACTTGCATATATCATATTCGTATGTTACGTATAGCGTATTAGGAGCGTATCAGTCAACATGATATTTGAGCAATATGGTCACCAAATTGAATTTGTTTAGGTACAGTCAGATAGTTAGTAGCGTTGATATGTAATCCATTTATATCCAAGCTTAATTTGTGCATAGTATGTTACATTATTTTACAAAGCTCATAGCCTGCTCCGGCTTTCATTTAAGCTACATAGCTTCATGTACATTTCTATGTTAATTAAGGTTGCATACTGTTCACTTACAAACATTTTCGAAAGATTATGTAATAGACATTAATTACTCATACAAAGCTACTAAAATCATTTACAAGAATTAAAAATCTATTTCATGCAATTAAATTTATGTGACGTACATAAATATCTTGCGGTGCTCAATTATTAGAAGCATATAGATACACATATTACTCATACACTATTTTGATGATCGTTGAAACTCGTACAAACTTATATAACTACTATAAGTATCACATTATTTTATAATCATTCAAGAAAACATAAATCGATACATTTCTTAACACATTATATTCTGAGGAAAAGTAGTACATAGGCATGTAGTCAGTGGCAGAGCCATGTAGTAAATAGGGGGGGCCGTTGCCCCCGATAAACTGACGAATTTTTTTTTTAGTGCAAAAATTGTATTTTTATGGCCTTATTTTTAGTTTGCCCCCATCCTAAATCTCAAATTGCCCCCGATAAGGCTGCTTAAATATGAAAAAGCTATTGAAAAGTTGCTAAAAGATGCTAAAAGCTGCTAAAAAACTGTTAAAAACTGCTAATAGAGCACTAAAAACAGCTAGTGAAACATAGTGCTTAAAGAAAACGCTACTAAATAACTGCCTATAAAAAGTTGCGGTTTTTTTAAGCTGTTTTCGAGAGAAAATTTTTTTGCCTCACTTATATTCCAAGATCCTGCTCCGCACTGCATGTAGCCTGATAACCATACAAGTGACAAATATTCGCTACACGCACCAATCCGAGATAGAAACATAAGTTGTAAACTAGCTAGATAGTCTATTACACAAACAAACCAACAACCCACGAACTTAAACTACACCGCTAGAACCTTGGCCACTACCACCATGTCGAAGCACATAGCGAAGCAACGCATACGACAACTTCGGCGCCTTGATTATCGTGTCCATGTACGCCCAGGTCTCTTTCTTCAGCCCCGCAACTGCCTGAGCAATTTTCTCCATCAACTATGGTGGTGAGATCGCTAATATAGCCTCCATCATGTGCCATTGACAAAGAGGGACTTGGGACCCTCCCTACTGCCAAGTTTCACCGTCCTGTGTCAATTATAACATCACGCACCTTCATCATCTCTAAGTCGAATTCCTTACTTCTAAGAACCCTCATAAGCATGCGGGGAATCGCCTCACGCATAACCCACATTAAATCTTGCTTCATGCGCTCATTTTCATTAGAAAAGAGAAGTACCATGTTTCCCATACTCGTCTCTTGTTGTCTAGACTTCTCTAATTCCTCTGCTATGTGGGTATAACTAGAGCAAGCGCTAGTGTATTTACCCTTCATATCATTGAGCTCATAGCGTAACACGTTGCCTTCCTCGGTTAGTTCTTGCACCCTTTTTTGATAGGCTAATAAAATGGCTTACTTTCATTTCTATCCTCCCCGACCTCCGGATCGTCTTTTATTAGTGAAATCTTATTGTTAACACCTTATATTATATATTTACGTATAGCGTATTCGGAGTGGATCAAATTTTTGGCGCCGTTGCCGGGGAAGTGTGTTACGATTATCGTGTTTCGTTCGAAGATTAGTGTTTTGAAGAACCTTCCTCGTGAAGTTATCGTTTTTCATTTGTGAATATTTTCTTAATAAAACCATAAAAAATACAAAAATATTTTACACTTCTATTTTCTTTTATTTTAATATTAAAAATAACCATTTGTTAATCGTTGTTACGGCTCACCTTTAGATTACGTGCTATAAGGGAAGTTTAAGGCGGGTTTGATCAACATCACCCAAAAGGAGAAGGGTTATTCTAAATAGCGCCTCGCGTTTACCAACTCCTCCGCTTTCTTGTAAGTAATTTAGAGAACTACCGTGCACGTTTGATTTTCGATTACCAAAAATATTTTTCTTTCTTATTTTAATTTCTTTTCTCATATATTATTTTTTAAAAAATCTAAAAATATTCTTCTTTATCCTCTTATTACATTTAATTCTTATCTTCTTTATCCTCTTATCCATTTAATTCTTTGACATGTCTTCGTATAACCATTTTGGTTGCTCGTATTGTGGAGGTCCATTTAATGATGGAAACTGTCCGAGCTGTAGAAGTGTAGGATCCGGAAATGAGTTTGTCTAAGACCTAAATCCTTATTCTTATAATGAAACACCGAACTTCTTCAACCAACCTCCACAACACCAATACGAGACATACTCGTGTGAATTTTGTGGAGGGAACTCTCATCCGGGTTTCGATTGTCAAACAGGGAACACACCCGTCTTTGATCAGGGTCCCTGTTACAATCAAGACTTTGGATTTAACCAACCTCTACATTATTCTCCGAGTCAGCCACAACAATTTCCTTGTGAAAATTGCGGGGTTCTTCATGAAAATTTTTAGTGTCAACCGATGAACCAAAATTATGATCCTAATTTTTGTTATAATCCGATTTATTCCGGTTTTGACCAAATATCAACCCTTGCAGTTTCCCGTAATTCATCAACCTCCTCAAGCAACGGATACGAAATGTTGCAAGCTAGAGAAAATTTTAATGAAACTATTCAACCTTTTTATAAAGGAAGTATGATCAAATAACCTCCAAAAGCAAAGTGCATGGCTTTAATTGCTAGCTAAGAGGAGATTGTCTTAAAGGAAGCAAGCTTGAAGAAGAGCAGAATCAACCTGGAAGTTATGCAAGAATTGCTACTTAAACTAATGAATGATTTGCAAATTCTTAATGGAATTCAACCAAAATAGGCAGAGCAGGAGGAGCCGGCAGCTCAAAGTTTTCTTCTAAATTGGAATTTTTCCTATTGGGGGCTATTGATGGATGATATAACAATTTATATATAGAAAGCCCTAAAGTAATATCACAATAACCCCGACTTACCAGTCGAGGAGCCTAATAACTCTCTAAGTATGGGGGACGAGCATCTTAACACTCTTCTAGAAACGAAAAAGTCTAGTGTTGAGAATCTTGTCCCAATCCCAAGTGAGTTCAAGGGTATTTCCAAAGATATTTGTGACGTGCCGTCTGGTAATAATGATCATTTTGATGCTGATTTTGGACTTATTAACTCTTTGCTAAGTCGAGATATTTCGTTCACATCTCCTAAGATTGATTTTCTTCCTGAGGAGTACACCGGTGAACTCGATCTTATTGATCCAATTCTATCGGGAATTGATGAAGACGACTGTAATGAAGACGATTTTGATGAAGAAGAAGGAGAAATTGATGATGATATTCTTCAAATAGAGGATGAGATTCTTCGTGAGAAATTATTAAACATTAATCTTCTCATTGATAAGATCGAAGCGTTGAAACTCACTCCTTCTATTCCTTTTGTGCTTGAATATCCCTCCTCTTCTCCTATTCTAGTTGTGGATAGTGACTTTCTTATAGGAGGTTGATACATTTCTTGTTCCAGAAGACTCGATACCACCAGGTATTGAGATCGATTTTGACGATCGAGGGGATATTATTTTTTCTAACCACTTACTTAACGATGATCCTATTCCTGAGTATGAGCATTTTACCTTCGACATTGAGCCCGATGCAATTGTAATAAACAATTTTGATGAGCTTAACGAAGATGAATATTTTGACCCAGGTGGAGGTAAGATTGATGTTTCTCAAAATATTAAAGATGACGATTCCTTCACATTTGTCATTCGGACTTTTCTTATCCTCTCTGTATCTCACCAACCCTGTGAGTCTCCCTTTACTTCTCTCTACCAGGAGTGAAGACTCCAATTTTGACCCCGAAAGTCATCTCCACTTAGACCCGTTGGCATCCCTCATCGGGGATGAACTTACATGTGGCTTTACTGATTATCCAAACTAATGAAAGCCCGATTGAGATTTCTCTTCATTTGCTTTCCCCATGAACAACTTAATACGGGGATCGATCAAGCGATGTGACTCAGTTACCAAAGCGCTTTATGGAGGCACCTATAGGCTTATCTATCCTTTCTTTTTTCTTAGTTATAATGTGAATTGTAGGAGGATTTTTACTCTTTCCGAATCTGTTGTTTTGTGCTTTATGTATTGTAGGATGACCTAAAATTTTTTGAGGACTCCGGTTCGGTGTTTTGATCCCGGTCCACTCGAGCTTCGCTCGCCTTGCTTGCCATTATTTTTTGTAAAATCCCAATATCCTAGATTATATCGACTAACTTCCTATCTCTAGGCATATTTGATAACAGCTTAAGATTTTTGTGATACTTTCATCTCCATGCTGCCGGATTATGCATTCAGACCTTTTTGAGTTCTAGTAAGGGGTTTTTGAGCCTAGACCAAAGGGGGAAAAAAAAAATAAAAAACATTGAGGACAATGTTTATTTTAGTATGGGTTAGTATATCTTCGGATATGATCTTACCTACTTTTTTGCCCTTGTCTCTCGACGGTACCCTCCCCCCTTATTTCTCCCACAAAATTATAAATTATAAGTTTATTAATATAACTTGTAAAAACAATTATGTGTTATACAATGTGAAAAATTATAAATAGTTAGTTGGATAAAAAAATAATAAGTGTTTTTTTGACACGAATAGGCTTTTCTGTGGTGAGAAAAAAAGTAAATTTGACCCACCGAATTTTAGAGCTTCGCTTTTCTCCTTAACGTGTATAGATTGAATTTTGCTAATCTTTTATACAAGGAGCTTTAAAACGCGAGTCTAGCTTAAAAAAAAGTCAAGACTTTGCATGTTCCCATAATTGATTTTAAATATGCGAAGATCGATTTATAAGAATTTAAGATTGTTGCCAAGTCTATGTGACTTGTTAAGTGCCACATCTTATTTTTGCTAGCAAGTATTCACCAGTTTTTTCTTAATGTAGATAATTTAAAATTGTGAAGAACAAGAGATGATAGAGTAGAGTATAATTTTGATGCTAAACAAATAATATTGGATTGCTTAAGGCATATAAAGGTTAATTGTACTTTTTTGCATCCCATCAGCTTAATAAAACGTTTTATATAATATGATAGTAATACATAAAGTTTCTTTGGTTTTTACGGATTCCTTATTTCTATCACTTCGTAGAGATTCCTTCTGGTGAAAGTTAGGTACACTCGAGTTTTTTTTAGTGTTGTGTGTCATAGACCCTGGACCATGGCGCTCGCATACCGATTGGCAGTATTAAAAGACCACATGACTTAAATGTGGCTATAGATAATAATAAATAAAGTAATAATCCCAAGCCAAAATAAGACTTCTGGAATCATGTAGGCTCTCATACCGATGTGACATCGTTTAAAAGGGAGTTACTTGGGCGGAACTACTGACAAAGTATTGGAAATACAAAAAAAGATCATAATAAAACAGGAATTGATAGTAAATCACAAATTGCAATTATCAAAGAACACCGTCCTTTCATAAGGAAGGAGCAAAACATATCCACAACCTCAATCATCACTTCATAGTTCGTAAATGTGTGTGATGTGGAGAATGAGCAGTAATGGTTGAGCCATATGTATCCCGGGAAGAGAGAATCACAAGAGCAGACCCACCCATAAAACGAAGAGCCTTGGCGCGAATTAAAGGTTCAAGGAGATGAGATCGTTACTTTTTAACTTAACATTACTGTACTCGTATGGCAAAAAGAGTTGTAAAACCTCGTCGACTCAGAAAATTCCGGAATCAGGGAGGTAATTTGTTGTGAATTTATACCTAAATGAGCTTGGGATGGGTGGCTGAGGAAAATTGAGAGCATGAAGGCGTGTAAAAAATTACCACCTAGAGAGCAACTCCAAGGAAATCCAAGATGGAGTGTGCAAGTCTAAACCCTCAACAAAACATAGAGAGCGCTCAAAAACCTAATCTATTAGTCTTTCGAATAGCACATAAATGTAAAAAAAATAAGCGTCCATATCCCTCCAAGAATACTAGTCATACAGAAAAAAAAAAGTACCCACAACACAAACGCGTCAAATGGTAAACTAAGATATACGACCCTCTGCGTAGTCAGGAAGGATGCCTTAACCGTTGTCACGAAAGGAGATATTTGATCCAAGTGTACTTGGTCAATAAAAGAAATCCTCTCACTCTGCGTGTTTTTTATAGAGACAGGTATTTCAAATGGTTAACCCGAACATGATTTATAATCAATATATTTGAGACAAATCATTCAGGTTATAAAACTTGTACCCATGGCAACCTTCTCTGTCAGAATTCGAATAAAGGGATTGTTTCTAACACTTTCTCCCCCCGGCAATGACCATGCATTTGGTGTTAAATTCTAAATAAATTACATTAATAATTGTACTCGACGGGCGTATAGCGCATACTACCTTCTCTGTCAGAATTCGAATAAAGGGATTGTTTCTAAAAAATTGGTTTTCTCAGTTGAAAGTTTTAGTTACTGTAATTTAATTTTAATATCCACACCCTTAAGAAAAAGGAATTTGGCACTGGAAAAAACCCGCCAGCAGCAACATGTTTTTTGATATATGTTACCATCGTTGTCAGAGGGCATATAGAATCCCAGGCTTCAGCTGTGAGCAAACAGCTCCATGGGAACGAACTTTAGAAAACCCCACGTTACTTTATATAATGATTTTAGATGATGCTTCTTTTGAAATGTCCGTCTTATTTATAAGAAAATGAAGTGTTGATGAAGATATGATAGAGCCGATTAAAGGGGATGAAGATGATCGGCTTGGCTTGGCTTGACTGTCTGAACTGTTAGTGAGCTGCTTTCGGTGGAGAGCAAAAATTACTGGCATACCCTACCTATTGCCCCCAAAAACATACTGTAGCTTTTTATAAAGGCATGTTGGGTTGGCACACTATCAAAACAGGATCCACACACCATTAAAAAATAATAATTTTTATAATTTTGTTTTTATTATAAAACTGGAAAATAGAAAAAACGTAATAGAAATTATAAAGTTTGATAAGTCAAAAGAATTAAAACACAAAAAACACGGAGCAGAATATCATAAAAACTGTCTTTGTTCTGTTAATAAAATGAGTAAAACTGTCGGAAAAAAATATGAAACAGAAACCATAAAGTCAAAAATGTAGAAAACAAAATGTACATAAAAAAAACACTGAAAATTGTCTTGTACTGCGAATAAGTGGTATGGGTGGTGTCTAAACCACATGACCCTTTATAAATACCCCTCTAACTCGTGTAAGACTTTACATGAGTTACAAAAGTACACGAGTATGGCTGAGAATAATCGATAGAAAACAAGCATCCAAAAGTGGGACCCGGACTGACGTAACGTCAGTAACTCGTGTAAATATTTACATGAGTTTCATTTGAATAAAAAAATGTTAGTGGCTTGGGATAGTGTGCCATATTTATTTAGGTTTTATGTATTAAGGTTTTTTATTAGTGTTTTTACGGTTTAGGGTTTTACGAAAGTGAATAGGTGTCAATTTTTTGATCATTTTAGCATATGTATATGGCGTATAAATTTTAGTTGTTTTGATAATTTGTGTTCTCCTTGATGAGCGCTACACAATTAACTAAAATTTATGAGAAATATAGTTAATATGAATAAGTTATCATCTTTCAAAGTGTGCCACTTGAGTGAAATTGGCAAAAGAAATTTCTTTTAATTATATTTGTCTGATTCTATTTCTGTAATTTGCAAACCCAAAATTCAAAAATAAAACTATAGTTATGCATTGATCATGTGAAAATTAAATGAATTTGTTTGGTTGTTTCTATTTTTGAATATGAGTACACGACATTTCAATTCATTAATCATTTCATTGTCAGTATAATGCAAATGAATTATGTGAAGTCCCAGATAAACAGATCTTCTTAGCTTGTTAAAGCTTAGTTAACTTGGATAAATCCAAACTAGCTATATGAGAAACTATGATTATGAATACTACAAGTTATGCGGAATCTAACTTGTAATAAAAAGAAGAACAAGGAATACTAAAAACTTTAGATATATTGATTGCAAATATTCTGTCTAGGTTACAGAATAACTAACTATGAATTGATAATTCTAACTATGCCGTAGGGTTCCTTTTATACACCAAGGAAACCCTATTGGGCTTACAAAATGCGTACAATGATAATGCATATCTATTCCTAATATATCTTATGCATATCACTTTAGCAGTACTAACTATATAATACTAACAGCACTAACTATTAACTAACATTACTAACTATACTGGCAGTACTAACATTTGTACTGATAGTACTAACTAATATAACCAGCAATATTGGTTATATACTCTATGACAAGGTTAATGCTGCTCACTCAAAAACAACAGTGAATGCCTGCGAACCAATGTTATATCTTTCTAAAATACCATTTGAACTGTACAGTAGGCCCATTCATAAGAACACATCATTTAAAAACAGTAATATTAATCAAAGGGTTATTACTGTTAGAGGTAAAAATATCAATACTGTTAGGCCAAAAGCAGTAGTTAATGTTGTTAAGGGAAATAATTTTAATGTTGTTAAGGCCTCAAATTGTTTGGTTTGGAAACCAAAGCAAAAATTTTAGACATGTTTTCTAAACATAACAGTGCATTCAATCACCCTAAAAATTGAGTATGTTGATGTCACAAGCAGATCCCAAGTCAATGATGCTTGGGTCCCACAAAAGAAACTGATTTTCTAACCTAATGATGAGGGAATCCATAAATAGATTTTACAGAATTAAGGAGTAATTATCAGTGGATTCTCATGGCAGATGACAGGAAACATACCTATCGTACAGACATCGAAAGAGATAGATGGAGGATATGTTGCTTTTGAAGGGACCCAAAGAGGGAAAATCACCAAGAAATGTACCCATTAAAACTGGTAAACTAATTTTAAAATGGTGTATTTTGTAAGATAGTTAAAGTTTAATCTCTTTAGTGTCTTACTAATTGTGATAAAAATAAAAGAATAATGTTCTTTTTAATGACACTAAATGGATTGTTTTATCTTCCCACCCCAAACTTAAGTTAATTGATGAAAGTCAGAGTTTACCTTAGAGTTCCTAGAAAGACCAATCTGTATAGTGTGATTTAAAGAACATAAGTTCCCTAAAGCCAGGTTAACTTGCCTTTTTGCAAAAGCTACATCAGATTAATCAAAACTTTAGCATAAAGGCTAGGTCCACTTAAATTTTAAAACCATGAATAAATGGTGAACGGAAATCTTGTAAGAGGTTTACCTTCAAAACTTTTTTAATGGATCAAAACTTGTGTTGCTTGTTAAAAGGGAAAGCAGCACATAGCCTCTTGTTAGTCCAAAACAAAGAACCAATCAAGTCTACCTTACATTTGTTGACAATATTACTTATTTGGTCCAACATTTGTAAAAAGCCTTATGAAGAAAATATATTGCCTAGTTGTCATAGATGATTACAGTAGGTTTACATGGGTTTTCTTTCTAGCTACTAAGGATGAGACTAGTGGCATTCTTAAGTCCTTGAAAACTGGATAGAAACTCGATACATCACAGAGTTAAGGTGATTAGATGTGATAATGGAACTGAGTTCAAAAACAGAAAAATGAATCAGTTTTATGAAATAAAGGGTATTTTTAGACAATTTAGTGTAGCTAGAACTCCTTAACAAAATGGAGTTACCGAGAGAGAATAGACACTAATTGAGGCTAGCTAGACTATCTAGCTGATTCTAAGTTGCCAACTCCTTTTTGGACAGAAGTATTTAATAACAGCTTGCTATGTGGCAAAATAGAGTGTTAGTAGTTAAGCCTCATAACAAGACCCCATATGAACTTTTTCATGGTAGAACACCAACTTTAAGTTTTATAAAACCATTTAGGTATCATGTTACCATTCTCAATACCACAGATCATTTAGGCAAATTTGATGGTAAGGCTGATGAAAGTTTCTTTGTTGGATACTCTTTGAATAGTAAAGCCTTTAGAGATCCAATATAGTAAACAAGGATAGTGGAAGAAAAACTTCATATTAGGTTTAGTGAGAGTATAACCTAATGATGTAGGTTTTAGTTTTTTATTTTTTAGTGGGACCAGATTGGCTATTTGATATTGATGCACTAACAAGAACAATTAATTATGAGCCAATTAAGGCAGGTACACAGTCAATGGTTATGCATATACATAAAAGCAAGTGATAATCAGGTGCAATCTAGAAAGGAGAAGAACTTATCAGATTACAAATTGCTACCAATATGACTGCTGAACCAACCATATTCTCAAGATCCAAGAGTTCTCATGATGATCGAGATCTAAACCTTCAAGTGATGATGGAAAGAAGGTTGATGAAGATCTAAGAAAAGAAAATGAATGTAATGACCAAGAGAAGGGAGATAACGTTAACAACGTTAACAATGTTAATGCTGCTGGCACAAATAAGGTTATGCAGTTGGTGGAAAACAAGCATTGAAATCCATTTGATCTAAATATGCCTCTTTAGAAATTATAACCTATTTACTTCTCAAGAGATAATTAAGAGATGTTCAGTGGCTGACATGAACAATTGAGATACAACAATCGAAGTCAGTCCTATCTAACTACAAGAATTCACAAGATCATCACTTGGATCAAGTATTAGAAGATTTTCAATCAACAACACAAACAAGAAAGATGTCAAAAAATTTGAAGGAACATGGGTTTGTTGGTACTATTCAATAAAGAACAAACCATAAAGACCTTCAAAACTGCTTGTTTGCTCGCTTTTTATCATAGGAAGAACCCAAAAAGGTAATTCATGCATTGAACGATCCAAGCTGGATAGAGGCTATGCAGGAAGAGCTTCTACAATTCAAGTTACAAGAAGTTTGGACTTTAGTGGATTTACCAAATAGAAAAAGGGCCATAGGCTCTAAAAATAGTTTTCAGGAGGGGGGGAAAAAAGGGGGGGGGGGGATAAAAAGGATAAATGGGGAATTGGATAAGACTAAAGCAAGATTGGTTGCTCAAGGGTACACATAAGAAGAAGGGATTGACTATGATGAAGTCTTTGCCCCTGTTGCAAGAATTGAAGCAATTAGGCTATTTTTAGCTTATGCTTCATTTAAAGATTTTGTGGTGTATCAAATGGATGTAAAAAGTGATTTTCTCTTAAGAAAATTGAAGAAGATGTGTATGCATTCAACCAACCCCCCCCCCAGGATTTGAAGATCCAACTTCCTGAAAGAGTATACAAGGTTGAAACAGGCATTGTAGGAACTACATCAAGCTCCTAGAGCTTGGTATGAAACTTTGTTAACATATATGTTTGACAATGGGTTTCAAAGAGGGAAAATTGACAAGACCTTATTCATCAAAAGGTACAAAGGTGATATTTTGTTGGTACGCACAGTTTATGTGGATCTGATATCAACTTTGGTTCACAAAGATGGAGCTATGCATTGAATTTGAGAAGTTGATGCATGAGAAATTTTAGATGAGTTCTATGGGAGAACTTACATTCTTCTTGGCATTACAAGTGAAGCAGAAGAAATATGTCTTTGAAAATAGGAAGTCGGGTGTTTTATAACTTGTGATCTCTTATCTCTCTCAACAAAAATCTTTGCTACTTTTCAAAGGTTTAGTTTAGGGAAGTTTCGAGGTATTTGGTTATAAGGCATGTGATATTGCGTGAGGACACACAATCGTTTAGTTTGGGGAATTTTGATAAGTGTAAAATACACATATCCATTTATGCTTAGAATAGCCCAAATAAACCCAAAACAGACCAAAAATGGCAAAAATATGCTTGTATTTGTGTTTTGTGTATGCAGGTACGGATACATCAAAAATCACAAGAAAACAGTAAAAAACGAGCAAGCACGGACACGAGAATCAGAAGAGTGGCCAAAGATTCAAAGCCGAAGCCAGAAAAGTCAAGCCTCAGTCAAATCCAGTCAAACATGGTCAACAAAAAGTCAACAAGACTCAAAATAACCCCTCAACTTTAAGAAAAGTCCATAAATGGTCCCTAAGCCTAATTGGGCCTCACCCGGATCCAAAAGCCCAATCCCTAGCCCATTTACCCTTAATAATAAACCACAAGGACCTTTCATGCCAATTTCGAAAGTCCTTTTATAACTAGAAATGGGAAAAAGAAAGAGAAGGACTGGATTTGCAATTAAACCAAAGATGCAACTGAATAACCTTTTCAGTTAAAAATTAGGCGCGAAAGGTATTACTATTCACCTTTCTTCCCCGTTTCACCATCCAGGGTAAAAGAGAGGGCAAATGGAAATTGAGGGCTCTAATGGTCAATTCAAGGGCTCTACACTACTATGGAGGGGTCAAATCAGTCATATCATGGATCACTTAAACCCTTTCACACTCAAAGGCCACGGGCTATGTAAAGAAAGCACAAGAGAAGGGAATTTTTACACTAATTTCACTCTCAGAAGAAACACAACATGTCACATCATGGATTGCCACGCTGGCAATCCGTGTGTGCACATATGTGATCCAACGGCCATCAAATGCTCTCAAATGATTGGATGAATTGAATGGTGATGATTGATTGATGCTTGGGATTCAAGGCAAAGCCTAGAAGCTTCTCCTGGCTCTATAAAAGCACTCACTCATACACAGATAAGGGGGGTTAGATAGATTAGTAGTAGTGTAGAGTACGATTTAGTTTATTGCTTATCTTACAGCTTATTTTCACTTAAAATGTCAATTTAATTCTTGTAATTTATTTTTATAAGCATTGTAATCTTTTTACCATTAATAAATCAGTCTATAAGCTGAAATAGAGCTTATTGAATTCAGAATTAATCATATCTAAACCTTTAATCATCTTAACTTACACTTGTGGATTATTGAGTTTTTTGGAAGGAGAACCAAACATGGAAGGGTTCTCAAGGACTTAACTCCTAGCTTATTCATAAGCTAGGAGAGCTTGTACTGCCGTATTGGATCCTCGTTGTTTACTAGAGAGTTTGTAAGTTTCTCTTTCATTTCCTTTTATTCTAGCTTTAAATAGTGATTTCTTTGCTTTCTATATTCAGATCTGCTTATTTGCTTATTAAGTTTGCTTATATTGTTGCTTATTTGTGTTTATGTTAGCTAATTAGTTCCCCCCACCCACCCTTTTTTCAATAGTTTTATCTGTTTTTAACTTTCTTATTTTTGAAGCATAGATTTTCATATAATTGTTCTTAAAACCCTCTAAAAAAAACCAAAAATTATAGTAAAATATCTTAATCTTAAGGGTTATGGCTTATGTAGTTGTGAAGTCATGCTTATTGAAGTAGTTTTAAAGCTGTTAATTGTCTGGTATTAAGCACCTGTTTACTGGATTTCAAATTAGGTAGTTTAATCATAATTGTCATTGTCTTTTAAGGGGTGTTTGGATTAAGCAATTTGACCACAATAAGTCAATTTAATTTGTGCAAACACTTTAGTCCAGTTTCAGTTTTTCTAAAAATAAGTTTCCAAAAGATTTTAGAGTTAGGATTGTTTAAAATTGAAATAGGTTAGGCCGTATTATGTTGGTGCCAGCACCAGGGGAAATTATCTTTGAAATTTCACTTGTGCAATTGTTGATCTAAGCCCTCCAAGGCTTAGATCTTGCTTGCATTGTGTTTATACACTCTATTTGAGTGTGTCTAAGTGCATGGTCTCCCTTAGGAAACCTGCACTCTTGGTGGGGCACTTGTGCAAATGCACCATACTAACTAAAAAAGTTATACTTTAGGCGCTGTCACTAGTTAGTACTGCTTACCTTTGGCTTAATGTTTAGTTGATAAAAGTAGATTTGGTTTTAAATGCAAATCAGAAGTAATCTAGATAGACTTAATATGAGTTTAGAGGTTTAGTTTTTTAATTACTGCTTATTCTTGCTACAGCTTATTCAGCTTTAAAAAGGAACTCTGCATCACAGCAGTACTACCTAACTAGTACTGCTGATAGTCAAATCCCAATTTTAAGACCATAATTGTAGATTTAATATCTTATCTTTTAGCCTCTTAAAGTCTAGTTATAACTTAATTATAGAATAAGTCATAATTATATTTCTAGCTTATTCGCCTAGCTATTTTGCTTGCAAAAGTAACAAAAAAACGTTAAAAAACCAAACCAGTACGTAGAAATTTTAGGATTTTAATTGTTAATTTAGCTTAATAGTCTAGAGTCCTTAAGTTTATAGAGTCTAGTTTAGCTTTTAAGGTTGTTAGCTTATTTGGATTTGTGCAATTCTGCTTATAATTTCTAAGTTTGCTTAGGTCATGCTCAATTTTAGTTGCCTTAAAGTACTTCTAGCTTAGATTTCTTTGCATTCATAGATAAAGCATCTCATAAGCTTCCTGGAACTCTTTTCCTTTTTCACATTAAGCTTAATTTGAGCTTATTATAGCTGTTTTAGTAAAACATAGCCCAAACCCCTAGATTCTGTAACAGCTTATTGAGAAGCTCTTTTAAGCTACTTGAGTTTCAACCAATAATGTGTTTGTAAAGTTGTTTTCCCTAGATTTCCTTTACAACTTGCTAATATAAGTTTTTGATTTTAAGCACCGATTTGTTCTCAACTTATTTGAAGCTTAATAGGATTTAATTTGAAAGTCGGGTTAGGTCCCTCAGGACTGTTTTTTGTATTTTTAGTTGGTATTGTGTTCAGTTAGTCCCTTCATCAGTTATATCTTGCTCCATTAGTCCCTCCTGTATTCGCATAGTTAGTCCTTAATTAAGTCTTTAGTTAAGTTTTAGTTAAATTTATTATTTTTATTGATAATTAGGGTTTAGCTTTTAATTAGTTTAATTAAGACTTTAATTAAAAAGTAAAAATTAGGGCTTTTGTTTTTAGAAAATTTCTACACATTTTCTTTAATTAGTGTAATTTTTATAAAAATTTTAGTACTTTATTTTTAAT
The DNA here is from genome assembly GCA_026074375.1 of Tanacetum coccineum. Classification (NCBI taxonomy): domain Eukaryota; kingdom Viridiplantae; phylum Streptophyta; class Magnoliopsida; order Asterales; family Asteraceae; genus Tanacetum; species Tanacetum coccineum. The sequence continues at coordinate 27,853 of BQNB010066679.1, forward strand.
ATTTTTTCATTTATATAGCTTTTAATTAGTTTAAATTTTAGAATAATCATATCTTTCAATCTAAAAAGCTAAAAATAGTACTTTCTTTTTTCTAAAATTTTCTTTTGTCTTATATTAGGTTTAGAATTTTAGTTTACACTTTTAGGAATTAAAATTTAGTTTACTTTCTTAAGTGTCACGATTTATTTGTGTTTTCCCCGGTATTTGTTTAATTGTCTAAATTGCGTTTATTTTAGTAGATATAGATGATCAAAATATCTTTGCTTTATTCAAATCAGAGTAGCAATATAAAAACTTTATTGCTCCAAGCTCAGAGATGCTTGATTAAACTTTTGATAGGCTTCAAAATCTTGTGAGTCAGTTAGAGCTTTTGGGAGAAACGATTTCATAAGAAGATGTGAACCAGATGCTATTAAGAAGTTTGTCACCTGAGTGGAACACACGTGTTGTTGTGTGGAGGAATAAAACTGATTTGGATACAATTAGCATGAATGATCTCTACAAGAACCTTAAGGTGTATGAACCAAAAGTCAAAGGGATGTCTAGCTCAAGTCCAAGCACATAGAACATGGCTTTTGTGTCCTCTTCAAATAACAACAATAGCAGCACTTATGAAGCAGTTAGTACTACTCAAGCAGTTAATATTGGTAATGGAGTTTCTGCTGCATATACTCAAGTTAATGCTTCTAATATTAACAACTTGAGTGATGCTGTTATTTATGCATTCCTTGCTAGTAAACCAAATAATCCTCAACTTGCACATGAGGACTTGCAACAAATCCATCCAGATGATTAGGAAGAGATTGATTTGAGATGGCAAATGGCTATGTTGACTATGAGGGCTAGAAGGTTTTTGAATAATACAGGTAGGAAGCTTACTATCAATGGCAACGAGTCTGTTGGCTTTGATAATTCCAAAGTGGAGTGCTACAACTGCCACAAGAAGG
>BQNB010066680.1:0-34470 GCA_026074375.1 Tanacetum coccineum
AACTATACCACTCATGATCTCGAATTAGGAGCAGTAGTGTTCGCTCTTAAAATTTGGAGACACTATATGTATGACACCAAATATACTGTGTTCATTGATCGTAAAAGTCTTCAGCATATCCTTGATCAGAAAGAGTTAAACATGAGACAACGTCGTTGGCTAGAATTGCTTGCAGATTACGATTGTGAAATTCGCTACCATCCTAGAAAGGCAAATGTTGTAGCAGATGGCTTAAGCCAGAAGGAACGAATCAAACCACTCTGAGTTAGATCATTAGTTATGACTATTCATCCAAAAATACCATCACAAATTCTAAAAGTTCAAACTGAAGCACTCAAAGAAGAAAACATCAAAGCTGAGAACTTATGAGGAATGAACAAAGCATTTAAAATACGTTCTGATGGAACCCGATGTATCAAGAATCGAAGTTGGTTACCACTCTTTGGTAATCTAAGAGACTTGATCATGCATGAGTCCCATAAATCAAAGTATTCCATTCACCCAGGTTCTGACAAGATGTATTAGGATCTAAAGAAACTCTATTTGTGGCCTAACATGAAGGCAATCGTCGCTGAATATGTTGGCAAATGTTTAACATGTTCTAGAGTTAAAGTAGAATGTCGGAAGCCATCCGGGTTACTGGTACAACCAGAGATTCCTTTGTGGAAGTGGGAGAAAATAACAATGGATTTCATCACAAAACAACCCAAAACCTCAAACGGACGACATGAATCGGGTCATTATCCGATCGCCTTACAAATCCGCACTTTCATCCCTACCCTAAAGAGGACAGATAGTATTGGAAGCCCCTTAACAAGAATATACATAAAAAGAAATAGTCTCCCGACATAGAGTGCTAATATCTATCATCTCGATCGTGCAGTCATGTTCACATCCAGATTTCTGGAAATCATTACAAAAGTGCTTTGGTACTCAATCATACATGCGTATGACATATCAACCCGAAACGAGGACACAATGAAAGAACCTTTCAAACACTCAAAGACATGCTTTCGGCCCGTGTTATAGATTTTAGAAAAGGATGGAAAAACACTCTCACTCACTCTTATGGAATCGTCTTATAATAATAGTTTACCATGCATGTATTAAGGCAACACCTTTGGAAGGCACTTGTATGGTCGAAAGTGCAGATCACCTGTCTACTGGGCCGAAGTTGGAGATGTCCAACTCACGAGACCAAAATAACAATGAAACCACTGAAAAGATAGTGCAAAGTCGAGCAATTGCTTGCACAATCTGCAAGAGAATCGGACAAAGAAGTACGCCAATGTAAGGCGAAAGCCTTAGATTTCAATTTGGAGAACGGGTTATGGTTAAAAGATATGAAGCGCGACGTGAGCGCGAGTAGCTAGCGCTAGCGCCAATTCGGAAAACAAGGAAAGTTAATCCCCGGTACTTTGGAACCATTTAAGAGTCTTAAAAGATCCGGTCCCTCGTGGCATATAACTTAACTTCCTGAAGGAACTCTGAAATGTCTACAGATACTTTCCCAAGGTCTAATCCTAAAGAAATGCTTTCCGACGAATCGCTCATCATCCAATGAAAGAGCTTCAGCTTGATGACAAACTCAACTTTGTGGAAGAACCAGTGGAGATTATGGATCGAGAATTCAAGCAACTAAGACAAAGTCGTATTCTAAGTCAAAGTAAGATGGAACTCTAAAAGAGGACCAGAATTTACGTGGGAACGCGAAGATGAAATTCGTGCCAAATATCCACATCTATTTTCCAACATCATTTCAAAGTCCAGCTAAATCTCGAGACGAGATTTCTTTAAGGTTGGGGGACTATAACAACCCGCAATTTTCATCAATAAAATTATCCCACAATTAAATAGAATGCAATGTAATATGCATCTATTAAATTAGATGCAATGTAACATCTATTTATACCACCTTTTTACAGGGAAATTTTTACTTTATTCCATTATGTAACATAGTTTACATAACTAAAGTAAACGAGCGCACGCAACCTACCTATGCCAATTCTATCTATGTTTATGTCAAGTAAATAACCTACAATGTCATAGTCTATATTTTATATCCTCTATAAACCAATGTACGTTATCTATTAACGTAGTTTTTTCACAGACGTTGACTATTAAATAACTTTATCCGTTAACGTTATATCAAACCTAATTATATTAATGTCTAACATATAAAAGAATGTGTGGGCAAGCCTTAACCATGTGTACATGTTTACAAACTACAACAATTGAAAATTATTTCCGCCTAAACCCGTGTTACTCAATTAAAGCTCAATGTACAAGTCCATTAAGCATAGAATTCAAACTTTGCCATTTTCTATCATTTTCATTCTAGATTTTGTACCACCTCTTTAGCACAAGGTACAACACTCAATGCACAACTTCTAAAACCTAATTCGATAACACTTAGCCTAAAAACTAACCCAAAACCAAAACCTTAATCCTAAACCCTAATCTTAACACAAAACCTTAATCCTAAATCCTAATCCTAACACTAAACCTTAATCTTAAACCCTAAACTATCCTAAACCCTAACCCTAACTCGAATTTGAACCAAAAACCCTAACCCAAAACCAAAACCAACTTGACACCCCTTAATTCTCTTTTAAACCATTTCAAAACCAAGCAAGCACCTTAAGCTGGCACCCTAACACCAGCATGACCTCACTACTATGTCACCTAGCAACCACACAAGCACCTCCATCACCACCCTTGGCCACCAAGGCTCCTTGTCCATTCGCACCCTTCCACATCCCACACCTTACATAGCTACCTTCCTAGCCCTCAATACTTACCCTTAGCCTTCCTTAGTCATTACCTATAAGCCTTGGCCACTACTCCAAGTATACTTGGTCACCAAGAGTGGTTCGTACACTATAAATAGCCAAGACCCCTCATTCTTTCAATCACACCTCAAAAACACTTATCACCACTCAAATGTAGCTCTAAACAAGATCAAAGAAGGAAGAACTCAACAAATTTAAAGCCAAGAATCAAGAGAAGGAAGCTCTTGAAGCCATTCCTAGGCGTACAAACCCAAATAAGCCCATTTGACCCATATAAGCTCAAGTAAGCTTAAAATCTTGTTCAATAAGCTCATTTTCTATTTTAAAACTTTAATAAGCTTCCTTATGATCCTATATAAACTTTTGTTTAAGCCTTTGAATCACAAACCCATGCGTGTTAAATTTTATAAACCATACGCACCCTTTTTAACTTTTTATGCTCATAAGCCCTTTCCATAAGCTATAAGCTTGTTAACTCTACTTATTTTAGCTTATTCTAATAAACCATAAGCTGCAAAACTCTTTTGGATTTCAAAAATATCAAAATTATGAATTTTGGACTTATTTTGCAAATCGAATCCATGCAAGGGGTATATATTTTAAATATTTTGAAATTATAACTAGAGGGGCTGAAAATGTCATTATATCAAAGTTATAACTATGAGGGGCTGTTTTGCCAAGTTTTAAAGTTAAAGGTTTAAATTATATATACTTTATATATAAAGGACTAACTTTGTAAAAGTATATAAATCAAGGGTATATATTGCCATTTTTGCATACTTAAAAATATAAAATATAATATTTTTATATAAATTATAAAAATATATATCATTTGGGTATACGTTTTGACGAGTTTGCTGGATTTACGATTTAAAGTGTCCTGGCTCCTCAAACGTTTACTACATGACCTCTGAATTATGATGGCCCGAACAGTGATACAATATTTCCATAAATTAATAAATCAAATGTTAAACTTCATGAAGTTTTGAAAGATAAACAATCAAACTAAGACTTGACATATTACCCAGGTTGCGTGACAAGGCCGTTACTTTCAACTGATATACTTTTGCCATCAATCAGATTTCCCTGTTAAGGTGAGTTCATAGCCTCGCATTTTAAATCTTTGAAATATTTCATAAACCCGCGAGGGGGATACATGCTATAAACCATGAATACAAGTGTTTTTCCAACTGTATGCTATCCTGATGCATTATTGCCTAAGTCCCTACTTTTGCCATTAAGACCCCACTATCATGAACCGTTAATTACTCTTCGGAGTAAGCGCGAATGCTGTGAATAGATCTATTTGGGACTGAACTCCCCCGTTGGTGTACCTATACTTTCTGGTAACCAAACGCACTTCATTTGAATATCTATGCGGGTGTTTGGCAAAGGCACCCGTTGGGGCAACTACTTGTGATTATTGATTATCTCAAGGCTTCGGTGTCATGAACTTAGGGCAATAATACTGTTTTCTATGATAATTGTATCTACATTACAATTATTACTATTATGGGTGTATAACAACGTAACCCACTATGACTTGTATTCAAACTGTTTATCATAAATCTATGAATTTTACTCAAACATTGTGTTGATCTTTTTAGCATGTTTATCTCAGGTAATTGAGCGACTTATGACACGGAGTGGCATGGACTTGAAGATGGCTAAACTGTTATCATTCAAACTTTATGTTTCTAGATTTTGGGACCTCTCTTTTTGTAAAACTCTGATGAATAAATGAATGATAACTAAATTTTCTAAAAAAGTCTCTTTATGAGTCATTTTTTATGATTATGACTGTTGTACTATGAAGTAATACCCCAGATTAGCTTCCGCTGCTATATTTGTAACAATGGGGGTGTTATGCAAACCGTCCCTTATAAGCTCGGGCATACCCTGAAAATCCACAACCTGTACCCTGCGTATCTCTCGACTGTGAATCCTCTCCAACCTCGACTCAAAATCTACTATATCCGAATCAGTTTACTCCAACCCCTCGTACCTAAGAAATCGGTGTCTCTGCTCACGCGGTGGAACAGCCATATCTGTAAAATCAACGCGGAAAGCACAAGAGTATAGAAATTTAAACCTTTTATTCTGAGGGTGGATACAGCGTATTCATAAGTGGATACACCGTATAGGGATCTAAAAGTCAATACGCCGTATAGATTTTAGTCAATACGGCGTATGTGTCTAAAATTCAGGATCCTTATTTGACTTAATACGCCGTATTCATTTTACTGAATACGCCGTATTGATGTTTTAAAATTGGGTAAAAATAAGTCAATACACCGTATCCATGTGAGTGGATACGCCGTATTGAGTTTGCAGAATGAAAACGGAAGGGGGTTTCCCCTATTTACCCATTTTAACCCATTTAAAACCTTTCAAACTTCTAAGACTAACTAGGGGGGGTAAAGGAGTCCCAAAAGAATCCATCTACGGCGTTACACAAACGTGAAACCCTAACCCTAATTAAAATTCAAAATCATAAATCAAAAGAAAAGAAAAGTAAGTAAGCCCCTTAGCGACCATAACACATGAGGAAGAATCTCGATTACGGATAGCCTAATATATATATATACGTATATATATATATATATATATATATATATATATATATATATATATATATATATATATATATATATATATATATATATATATATTATATAAGTGGATGGGATCATGAAAAAGATGGGATCATGAGAAAACTTGATCTTGGTAGAAAACCTAGAAAACTTATCCATCACCGTTGGATCAAGCCTTCCTCCCCTCTCTTTTTTTACATTAAAATAAAGGGATCTAATTGTATCTTTCTTCATTCTTTAAGGTATGATTTTGTAAGTTCACACTATTTTTTCCTTACCATATAAAATGACTAATTTTTTCATTTTTTCTTTTCTTTTTCTCTGATCGATCCACACTCTCACAGTCTTCTTCTCCTTTCGATTCTTTTGATTAAATACTGCAATCAACACAATAAACAAGGTTTATTATCATATGCACTTGATCTTCTCGTCATTATTTCTTGAATTTAAGATCAATGTAAGTTGTTTAACTGATGTCGATTACAATTTTATTAGTTTTGCTATTTAAATTCAGATATAAACCATAAATATGTGTTTGTTAGTGTTTATTTGTATGATTATTGTTTATTATGAGTTTGAATTTTTATTTATTGAAATTTGATTCGTTAGTGACATGTTTGTTCATTGATAGTGAGGTTAAGGTTGGGGTGAGTGGTTAGAATCGAATAGTGGAACTATGATGGTAGAGGCGTGTGTTGTTCAGGATTTGGTCGGTGGTGTTTGGGTTTCTGGAAATGAAAATGACTTCGGATGTTTTAGTTTTGTCTGTATTCGTGTAATAGTAGTGATGTAGATGGTAGTAATGGGGTTAAGATAGGGGATGAGTTGGTAGAATCGAAGAGCAGAACTGTAGTGATGGAAGCGCATTTTGATCATGACGGAAATGATGATGATGGTGTTCGTGATTCTGTTGGTTATACTGAGGCTGTAGTTTCACCTGTAGAGTTGGGTAATACTGATTTTTTTGCAACTAATTGGGTTAAGATTGGGGCTGAGTTGGTATAATCGAAGACTAAAACCGCAAAGATGGAAGAGTCTTCTGGTCGCGATGGAGGTGGTCATACTGTTCAGGGTTCAGTTGATGATGCTACGGTGTCAAGAAATGAAATAGGGGCTGTAATGAAGAATGTTGAGAAAGTTATGGGTAATACATTAGAAGATAATTTCGAGGTTCAATAAATGGAGGACGATAAGGTGGTTGAAGTTGTAAAACACGCTTCTATAAGTGCGAAAGTTTCATCTGAAAAGATAATGGAGGACGATAAGATGGTTGAAGATGTAAAACCGGCTCCTTTAAGTGAGAAAGTTGCATCTAAAGACAGAAAGTTGAATGCTCGTGACAGTGGTTCGTGGAAGCTCCAGGATGATGGTGATTCGGTTCCAAGCAAGAAAGAAAAAACGCTCGATGAATGTGACTCCAAAAGAAAGCCTGGCTGTATCAAAAAAAGAAAACAAAAGTGTAAAGATTAGTGGCATAAAAGAAAAATCCTCTACAAATGTGACCCCGACAGAAAGCCCAAGTGCGTTAAAGAAAGCAAAGAAAAGTGGAAAGAAGAATGGTATGAAAGCAGTCGTTGCGGATAAGGGGGTAAAGAAGGAAAGTCGGAAGGGAATGGCTGATCAAACGGCAACAACTTCATCCCCCAAAAGGCTTTTTAAAATCGGTGACACCATATGAAAATTTGCGAAATAGCTATCAGAGTCGCCTACTGTTCTTTGTTCTTCAGGTATCATCTTCTGTCTTGGTTGTTTGGTTTTTTAACTAAAATTTACTTCTCACACCACATGTCTGAATCCCCTCCCATTTTAAAGATTATGCTATATTCATGAGCAACTTTAGGCAATGAGATAGAACTTTGAGGTTGCAAGATGTGTGAATTAGGTGGGTTTGGTATCTGGTTGAAATGGGGTTGGGTTGCAATGCGTCGCTTTTTGGTCGAAACGAGTGACCCACTAACAGTTTTTTTCCTTTTTTAAGAATCTTTTATGTATAATAAATGCGCTACTTCTAATTACATAAACAATAATAGTATTTTGAGTATACTAATTTAGGTGAATTTTTACATCGAATATTGACTTTAAGTGACTTTCAACCTCTTGATGCTTTTAAACCCATTTTACCCGTTCTTTTAGCTAATGATTTATGTTTGACCCATTTGACGATTGGTCGAAATTGCCATCTCTTATCAGAGCTCCGTAATATGCACTTTACGTAACATAAACATGTGAACAGGGTGCCTAAATGAAGGGGGTCAAGTGAAGCCGAAACTATAACAATCTGACAAAGACTTGGTTTAGGCATTAGAGACGACATATATAGAAAATGTAAGTATCAAATCATTTATAGTTTGAATAGTATCCATCCTCCATCATTCCTGGTGGTTTTGCATTTTGCCACCAATACACCCAAAATAGACCATGTTAATTTTGCGCATCAGTTTTGCATAATGGAACCTCTTGAAAAAAAATGATCTCAATTATTACATAACTTTCAGGTTTTGGTAGCTGATCCATTATGATTGAATCGACAAAGATGGATAATGCAAAGAATTATCTGCTTTTGGCTACTTGATTTGTTGTATTCACAATTAGTTGCAATATGCTAGGGGTGTTGCTCCAATATTGTTAATAGATGTATATGACTATATGTGGCCATCAAACGGATGCACTAAACTGCCTCAAACAGATGCACTAAAGTGCCTCAAACGGATGCACTAAAGTGCCTCAAACGGATGCACTAAAGTACCTCAAACGGATGCAATTAAACGGATGCACTAAAGTTCCAAGAAAGAAGAGGATATGCAATTGTAAGAAACTACTAACAATTCAAATTCACAAGCTTTGACAGCTGAGATGAACAACGTGCAACATATTGAAGATAAGGAGAATATGGCATGGGCTCAAGATAATCCAAAAGAAGTAGTGGCAAGAGGTGACTGAATGAAGCAAGTTTTATCATTGTTGATAGAAAGCCATATACATTTTGACTTTTATATGTCAATTATCTTTCTTTGTTATTGTTTTTTAAGATTAAGCTACATTATACATGATAGAGATATACATTTATATAATTTTATATGTCAATTATCTTTTTTGTTCTTTTAGTCTGATCTCGAGGCACCCTAACTGAGTGACTGTCAATCAGAGGTGCCAATTTGCACTGATATATTTGCAAATGGGTCAGATTGGTTATGGTTAATCTATAACGCGCCAAAAAAAGCCAAGTTCCAGAAGAAAGAAAAAAGAACTGATAATATCATCTTCAGAAAAAAGATATATATCGCATAAGAATGGTTTCTGAAAAAATAGATATAAACAAGCTAATAAGTTATTAGTAATAACAATAAAAATATGCTGTAAAAATTTGCCTAATCATTATTTAATACAAACACAGGATAATGGCTTTAAAATATGACTAAAATCCCAAATTGTTCACCAATATAGTGTTCTTTTTGTTTGTTTCCTATGTACAAATGCTTTCGCATTACGAATATGTACATATATGTTGTATCTAGGGACAACTTTTATTTCAAAATTAGGATCCCACGTGAAATTTTTTTATAACAGCTTGTCATTCCTTTTCGGCTACAACCATACAAAACATCATTTACTGACCATGTTCGCTTTTTCATTTTTTCTGGGAGTTGATCACAGCTTTCTCAAATTTTCCAGAACCATCTTGAACGCTTCTTGAGTGGGGTTCTGACCATTGATCATGGTTATAACTAGTCCAGGATGTAGATTTAGACCCGTGAGGTGGGGCATAATACGATGGTATGGCTGGAGAACTTGTTCAGTAGCTGCAAAAAAAGTATATAGCTGGAGAACTTGCAGCAATAGCAGCAGCTGGTGGAGACGCAAAGAATTCAACTTTAGTCTGCATAATTCACAACATGCCAAATTTTTTATTAATTTATATTCATGACTCTGTAATGGATCTTACATGCAGTTTGTGCTGATACAAAATTCTATAGTCTGATAAAACCAGATATGAAACTTACAAACGCTTAGGCTAAGTATAATTCTAATAAAACAGCAAGAATACATACCTCTAAAAATAGATGATGCTGGACTTTGATCTAGCTTACTTTGATCAATAACATAGGGGAGGTTCTTAAAACTGTAACAAAGCTTCTGTTTGAGCAGATGCCAAAGGCCTTCACTTAGTTCGCTCCTCAATGCGTTCATCTACATTTCAAAAGTAAATGTGAAGATGATGACAATTTATAATTTTATTACTATCCAAATAACGTTTCCTACCAATGCGTTCAACAATAATTCATCTGACATAGTAAAAAAGCGAAGCTTAAGCTCATTCAACTTAGTCGCTAGAATGGCGTTCTCTGCACATACTTCTCCAACATGCTGCATAAATACAGAATACCAAAAGTTTAGCATATACACGAACAAGTAGAATATCAAATTACAAAAAAAAAAGTAAACTACCATATCATTAGCTTTTTTTGCCAGAACAAGTGCAGGTTTCAGCTCGTCCACCTTTGACAGGATATCTAAGCAACCTTTAGTAGCTTTCTCTTTTACTTCTTCAACAACTTTCTCTTTTACTTCCCCTTCTTTCATAAGGTCAACAACCGAATTCATCGCTAACACAAGAGTTTGTTGCAATATAATACATAACAAGAGTCGATACAGGCGATAAAATGGGTGGGTGGTCAAGTTGTGTAAATGGTCAAAATGGGTAATCCTTATATGGGCTTAATATGTCTCATGATGCCCTAATTGTACTTACCAATGCCCTAATCATACTCACGGATGCCCTAATCATACTCATTGATGCCCTATTATGACCGATGATGCACTAAACATAACATATACACTGATGCCCTATTTTGTTCGTCGATGCACTAAACATACAAAGATGCCTAAGTATTTCCAACTATGCACAAAACATACAAATGGATGCCCTACTATGACCAACGATGCACTAAACCTACAAACCGGTACACTAAACATACACATTGATGCCATAGTATGTTACACGATGCACTACACTAATCATACTCACTGATGCGCTAATGTGTTCATCGATGCCCTAAACATACAAAGAGATGTCCAAGTTTTTACTACGATGTACCAAAGATACAAATTGATGCCCTACTATGACCAACAATGCACTACACATACTAACAGATTCCTAACTTTCACCAACGATGCACTATGCATACAAACGGGTACACTAAAAATAAACACCTATGCCTTAATATGTCTTATGATGCACTAATCGCACTAACAGATGCCCTAATCATACTGACTGATATAATCATACTCATTGATGCCCTATTATAACCAATGATGCACTAAACATAATATATACATTGATGCCCTAATTTGTTCATCAATGCACTAAACATACAAATAGATGCCTATTATGACCAATGATGCACTAAAAATTCAAACGGGTACACTAAACATAACATAGACACCGATGCCTTAATTTTTCCTTAGATGCACTAAACATACAAAGATGCCTATGTATTTCCAACGATGCGTGAAACATACAAATGGATGCCCTACTATGACCAATGATGCACTAAACCTACAGACCGGTACACGAAACATACACGCCGATGCCTTAATATGTCTGACGATGCACTACACTAATCATACTCATTGATGCCCTAATGTGTTCATCGATGCCCAAGTTTTTACAACAATGTACATGAGATACAAATGGATGCCCTACTATGACCAACGATACACTACACATACTATTAGATGCCCTACTTTCACCGACGATGCACTAAACATACAAACGAGTACACTAAAAATAAACACTGATGCCTTAATCGTACTAACTGATGCCCTAATCATACTAACTGATGCCTTAATCATACTCACTGATGCCCTAATCATACTCATTGATGCCCTAAAATTCCTTAAATTATTTCATGATGTTCTAATCAAACATACATATGCCCTTTAATGAAACCCTCATGCACTAATTTAACACACAAAGACTCTAATCATACTAAATGGATGTCGTAAGGTATCACACGATGCTTTAATCCTACATACTTGACGCGCAAAGGTTTCATGATATGTTGTATTCATGAATTACTTTTTCATTTCATTCTTTAATCACACATAGTATGCCCTAAATTTGTCACTCAATGCACTAACCATACACTCCTCCTGATGCATTAAATTGTAACCTTATGATTTAAACGTTCTAACAGATACCACACTATTAATTGCTGATGTGTTGATTAAACAAACATATGCTTTAATCTATCTCACGATGCTCTAATCTAACAAAAAATATGCTGTAAAATGAATTCCTTATTATCGAACCACCTACATTAGTCAGTTAATGTTAATCTTGTTTCGCTTATTCACACAAATAAATGTTGTAACATATTATTTATATAGATTTATATAGATGCTCTAAAATATAATTTTATACAAACATATGCCATAACATGTCATTTAATTCCACAATTACAAATATTATTTTATAATTTACACAATGATGCTGTAAAATAACATAAAATTTAAAAAAAATCTAGAGTTGAATACTTACTCTTCTTCGAGTTCTCGTGTTCGATTTCAATGTTCTTCTCCTTTATTTGTGGACTTGTTCGAGTAGCTGAAATTGAAAATTATACCAAAGTATAAGATCTTCAAATCAGTAAAACGATTGATGCCTAGATTTTAGGTCACTTATGATTCATCAATTTCTTCTCGTCATTGGTCTAATGATCAAAATGCAAAATTAGTGAATTCCCACGGATTTGGATCTGATTTCGATTGGTTTGATTGGTTATCTGAATATTGGGATCTGATTTTGATGGGTTTTAGGGAAATAATCGAAGTTAATAAAATGAAGGTGTGTGGGTGGATCAAAGCTGAGCGGTCTGTGTTTTTTGTTACGAGTTCCACCCTTTTTTGGTTTTTTATTAATTACCTTTAAGTTTGATATATTGTCAAAATCTACCTTGTAGTTTTGTTTTCTAGGTTTTCTACAAATATAAGGTTTTCTCTAGAACCCATCCCTATATATTAATGATAAGGTTTGGGTTGTACTTTGGTAATTATGGTTAATTGATTGTTTTGAATGGGTTGTTGATACTATATGCATTAATTTTTACCGCTGTTTTGGATTTTCAGGGTATGGCATCCTACTTTTGCTGCATAAAGAACTAGGGTGTTGCTGATAAGGTTGGGAGAATGGTTGCTTATGGAATGGTTGCTGATGGAATGGTTTTGGCATAGCAGGTGGTTTTTCAAGACACCCTAGAACCCTTTTTCATATCCATTTATATAGGGGTCTTTTTCACGCGCTAAAAGAGAAATTAACATTTCACTTTACCTTGCAAGGAAGGAGAAAATATGACTAAGAAAAGAAAAGCTAACTGAAAGAATCGCAAGTAACCCGTTAGAGTCGGTATTTATCCAATGAGTTTTAGCTACTTACACCTCATAAGTATCCGTTAGTTTTTAATTCAAAACAAAAATTAGATTTGTTGATTTAGATTAGAGCTTAACAGGGAAACGTGTTGAAGACTTTACCACTAAGAACATATCATAAGATATTTACCATTGCAACGTGATAAATGGATAGAAATGAACTTTGGAGTGAAGGAAAATTTGCAGGGGTAAAATAAGTTTTACTCAATCTTTCTCGCTATTTTCGTGAGACATTTTTAACAAGATAAAGTCAACACTGCAATTATGTTCATTGGATAAGTAACCCCAACCAAAAAACCCAACCTTTATGTGCTTTGATACTATGGTATTAACTTTAGATCATATTGTAACTGATATATGAACAACCTCTCCTGAAAAAGGCGCGAGTTTCCTAAGTTGTTCATGCCATTGTTCATCATGGCACAAGGTTCTTTGAAGGCGTTTAAATTCTTGAATATTTAATGTACTTTTCTTTAGGTGAGCTTTCTAAAAGAGTGAGAGATGTAGACACAATGAATTATATGGGTTTTAGGACTGTGCCAATCTTCCTATTCCCCAAAGTTAAAGTCACCCCCCCCCCCCCCCCGTAAATACGGATTTATCCCATCTTTTTAATATTTAGTTCTCTATATTCTTCGCTGTAACAATTTCATTCATTAAGGTCCCAATTCTGTTGATGAATGGATGTTAAAGGGAAGCACACTAAAAGTCCTAAAATTCTAAACAATGTATTCTTGCAGTTATCTGTCATTTGTGAATAAGAGGCAAACTTCTTTTTTTTAAACTCAAGCACATGGTTATATAACCCATGTAGCCTTATTGATCCCCTTACTCTTTACCTCATCGGTCTAACCATGTAGCCTTAATGATGTTAATGGGCATATATGTAACCTCACTTATGCATGTGTGGTGCTAAGGTATGGATTGATATATGGAAAAAGAAGGTGGGTTAATATGAGATCCCACTTCATATATAATAGGCAAACCCATCGAAAGACTTCTAAATGCAACCGCAAGTTTAACCAAACCTTTAGTTCGTACCAATATCCAATGTAATTTTGGCTCCTCCTGTTAGTGTCGATGACGTTACATTAGTTGCAATAAATGCAATAAAAGATGATGATTGCTTTGGTGTTTTTACAATAGATCATAATTTAAGAAGTTGCAGCCGTGGTGTACAGTATGACGATGAGTTTGTATCAGAGTTTTTGAATATAAAATACGTGTATATGTATGTGTTAATTGTATTGAATGATGTAGTAACTAACTACTCTAAGATAGGCAATACAAAGATGCATTGTGAAGGCCTGGTGTATTGAGAATCAAAACTCTTGAGTAACAATGGAACTTATAAAAATGCATTTTTGCAAGATCAAATTATGCTGCCATGTTACTAACTTTCCCTTACTCCCAACCTGCTATCCTTTGACATATATAGATTAGAGTATTATAAAACCGGTCCAATGGGTCAAGGGTCTCTCAAAATGTATTCAAATACAACTACCAGGACGAGTACAATTAGCATTGCATGGATAAAGTGTCCATCATGGGAGGCAAGTGGTATTTAGGAGTGAATTTGGAAAATAAAAAGGGTTATTAGGTGTGGTTTTAATGGTGTTGGGTAAATGAAGAGAGCTCTTATCTTCCATTAGAAATCAGTTTCTCGATGTTGGTTGAGTTTCAGTATGCATCAAGATTTTGTACTTGTGGCTGTATGGGTAACACAAATCATTTAAAGATACATCCCCAATAAATATAGGGGCTCATCAAAGACCCATATCACCAATCACCATAAAAATCAATTCTTTATAAAAAAAATACACCTGAACATAAGAAATAGTATTAACACGATTCAATTTTCTAGCTTTCAACTTCAAATCTTTAGGTCTACTACTTTTATCATTACCCTCTGCTCTTTTTCTATTAAACCTAACATTTTTCTCATCTTTTTCCTCCATTTGCTTGATTATTTCACTGTTTTTGAAATAATTCGTGCTGCGTGTTTGATTGTAGCTTTTTTCAGGGTTCCGTTAAGATGGGAGGCAAGTGGTATTTAGTAGTGAATTTGGAAAATAAAGAAGGGTTATTAGATGTGGTTTTAATGGTGTTGGGTAAATGAGGAGAGCTCTTGATCTTCCATTAGAAATTAGTTTTCCTTTTCATATCAAATACCTCAATGTTGGTTGAGTTTCAGTATGCATCAAGATTTTGTACGTTGTATGGGTAACATAAATCTTTTAATGATACATCCCCAATAAATTTAGGGGCTCAATCTTTTAGTATTGTAGATAAAAATATCAATGTGGAGGTAACTAAAGAAAACAAAAATTAAAAATAGTAAAATATATTTGACGTTACAAAGTATTCTTCTATATTTTGGAGACTCATACATCAACCCATTATATAAACGTATTAGTTTGTCACACTATAAAAGAGACTAAATGAGTTTTGTGAATGTGTGATGCTTCCAAAGATACTAACTCTAATTTGTTTTTAGAATTAATCGTGTAATAGGAAAAGTAAAAGACAATTTCACACTTTAAGGCTCAATCGTGTAATAGAGAAAAGACAAAAGTTATTAAACTAACGGGTGTTATTTTAAATTTTAAATTTTTGTTGGTCAGGGACCAACGGTGCAACAAAATTTTTTGCGAAATTACATGAATACTCATCACTAACAGAGACACATAACGACCGTTCATCCCTTCGGACCAAACACGCACCAAAATTACCACTTATGGGACCATTTCAACTGATTTTCAAAACGAAGGACTGAACGGATAAACGAGGCTGAGTTTAGGGACCAACGGTGTAATTTACCCTAACATTTTTGAAACAGTTTGCAACTACACACACACACACACACACACACACACACACACACACACACACACACACACACATATATATATATATATATATATATATTATATATATATTTATACTATTATATATATATAAAAAAAAAGAAATTTACTATAAAACATAAGTAGTAGTTAAGTAAATTGAGCAATTCCAAACACCTTAATAATCACAAATCAAATATTAAAATTCTAACAATTCGACAAAATAAAACCCCAAACGGGTTATCATCATCATCATCGATCATCAATTCAAAACTACAATCACCAAATCACTAACATAACATGATAAAAAAACTAACTAAAAATCTCAGCCACTTCATCAAAAGTTAATAGATTCAGGATCACGGATGCTTTGCAGATTAATCATTAATTCATAAGACTATATCCCTAAAAAAATCCAAATGCATCACACCTTAGCATTTGACATCAACGATGTAAACCTTCAACATTTTCTGAAATCATCCTTCCAACAATTAACCATAATGTCATCAAACATTTTAACAAAATCATCCAAATCAAACATCTTAAACCTTCTTCATTCATCTCCAAAACCTTCATCACTTTTTTTAAAATGACGTCACCGGAATAAGAAGACCTCAATTTCTTTGATACTCGTATTCCTCTTCTGCTTTGGTACCTGTATTCCTCCAAAGCCATGATCATTAGCTTGGTAGACGGCAGAGACAATGGCGGCGATAGCGGCTGCCGGCACATGATGTTGGCAAAGGTGACGGAAGAACTAAATGGTAGTGGCGGCAAAATCTGATATGTGAGACGGCGGAATTTGGTGGTTTGAAGAAAGAAAGAGAAAGGTGTTTGTGTTTTTAACAGAGATAAAATAAAGAGATGAAAATGGTGTAATGAATTTAGTTAGTGTGTTAGGTTTTTATACTTGTATTTGAGTTTGTAGTTTACACTTAAATGATGCTTAATGGACCGTTACAAATTGACCACATGAATGCAACATTTACAATTTGGCTGAATTGATGACAATATGAATGTTAGCAGTTACAAGTTAACTGAATTGTGTGAATCTCAAATGGGCCGTTACAACTTTTCTATTTAATTGGTTGTTACATGTCTTGAGCTGTTACAAGTTTTGGCTATTAAAGGACTTTTAAGGCTTTTAAATGTGTATGATGAACATTTTCTAATGTTTTTACATCTTTCTCAATAAAGTAATCTTTTTTACTTAATTTTCTAAGACTTCTAAAAATAGATGGGCTAAATGTTTTATAAAGTAATATAGATGTTTAAGTTTAAGTGAGTATGTTTTTTGTGATGATTGCGGTCGCTTAATTACGATAACTTGATCATGAAGATGGTTATAGTAAAAGATAGCTAATTCAGCATTGGTTAACCGCGATAATCATCACACCCGGCTTTAGGGTAAACATATTTTAGGGTTATGTCAAAATTAAATGAACATGTACGTACATGGGATGTGAACGAAGAGCATTTTAAATATCGATACGAATATCTAATTCAACTTGGCATAAACTAACATTAGCCAACTCGTAATCTCATACGAATATCTAATTCAACTTGGCATAAACTAGCATTCAACTTGACATATGAACCGGTGGAAGACGAATCTGTACTTTACATGGGTGATGATCATTTCGCTCCTGTTCATGGAAAAGGAAGTGTAGTGCTGGAATTTAGTTCGGGAAAATCTATTACTTTGTTTAATATTTTGTATATTCCAAAACTTCGTAAGAATTTGATTTCTGGTCCTGTATTAAATAAGTGTGAATATAAGCAGGTTTATGAATCTGATAAGTATATCTTACCGAAGTGTGGTGTATTTGTAGGATTTGGTTATTATAATAATGGTATGTTTATGTTGAACTTGAATAAATTCCGGATGATTTGGATTCTGTATATATATGTCTTCTTCTTCTACTGTTGTTAATTCCTCATTATGGCATGCTCGTTTAGGATATGTACACTATAAAAGAATGCTTGAAATGTCTAAAGATGAATTGATACCTGTTATTGATAAAAATCCTGATAAATGTACTACTTGTATGTTAACAAAAATCACTAGGCAACCATTTAAAAGTATAACAAGAAAATCTGTCATACTTGAATTGATACATAGTGATTTGTGCGATTTTCATGCAACACCATCTTTAGATAATAAAAAGTATGTGATAACTTTTAAATATGGTGCCTGTAACACCCTCAAATTGGGTCGCAGCGAAATAATGTGTCTGGGAGCGTTACTTCATAGATCAATAGCACAAGATATGAGAACGAACTCTAAAAGAGTCGTTTGAAATATGATACATTGGATTTATTGAAATTGTTTAATACAAAGCACAACGGATTAAATTGTTCAACATTGAAATGACAAGATTTTAGATCATAATAAATATCCCAAGATGTAATGACTCCAATTCTTTTATGCATGACTCCCCAAAAGAGTATCACCAATGTATCCTTAGCACCTCATGCCTCATTGAGCAGAGAAAATATGCTTTAAAACGTCAACATAAAGTTGGTGAATTCATAGGTTTATGTAAAATGTAATGTAGGACCGCAAGATTTTCCCCGTGATAATGCAACAGATGCAAACATCACAAAATGTAATTACGTTTCCCTAAGCTCATGACACTGAAGCTCGACATGTATGAATTGCAATATAAATTGCCAACATTGCCCGTGATGATGTTCTAACCCGATACATCCTAAATCCGACATGGTATACGTTCGTTGTCCAGTAAACCGGCACAGTGAGCGCTACTCACCTGAACGGGGATGTCAATCCCAAATAGATCTATTAATAACATTCACGCTCGCACAAAGTAATTGACAGTTCATGATAATGGGCTTAGAGGGTTATCGCTACTTAGGTAAATACGTAATCCTGTAAAAATGTACACTTGCGTCCAATCGTAAAACAATGCATGTTTCTCACCCCCAAAAGTTGTAAATCATTGATATAGTAAAACTTGGGGCTATGAACTCACCTCGGTAAAGGAAGTGAATGAAATAAATCAAGTGAATGAATCGACAAGCAAAATCTGAGTGCACCCTAATTAAATATAGGTCGTATAAGTATCGTGTACTTTGAATAACTAATACCACATATAATTCTATATAGTTACATCACCACCTAAAAGTGTTTGTTTAATTTATAAAATTAAACACTTTAATTTGTACTTGTAAAATAAGTATTCATGTATTCGTGTTTGTAACAATGGTATACTTGTCCAACAATTCGTTATTTGCCAAAAATACTTGATGTCTTATTTATATAACTCCATTATATAAATGCTTTAATTATATGAGAAAATAATATTTAAAAACGTTATAAATATCATTTTAGTAAAAAAGTGAGTTCTCTCTCGTTTTAAATATGTTATTTATATCTGTGGCTTCGTTTTTGAATATTAATTCTAGTCAAATATCATATTTGCAATATTATAATCATTGATGAACAGTAACTTTAATAAGATTTTATAAATTATATAAAACTACTTTTATATAATTAATCGTTATAACTTAAAAACGTCGTAACTTATTCGTTTTGATCTCGTTTTTTTCATTTTACTTTGCATGTATGGATTCGTATTTGAAAAATCATAACAAATATTACATTTATTATATTCTAATATTTACTGTTATGAACAGTAACAGTAAGTGTAGATTTATAAAAATACTTTTTATAAATTTTAATTGTTGAAATCGTATATTTATTGTATCTTATTCGTTTTAATTCGGTTTCTAGTGATTCTTATGTCCATGGATTCATAATTAAATTTTATATCATATAACATGGTCCATGTCCACTGTATGTTTCTGTAAAAAAATTAGTTTTTATAAAATTACTTTAATAAAGTAACTTTTGTTTATTTTATTACATAAACATGAAAAAGTCATAACTAGTTCATTATCTATTGGTTTTTCAAGTTTCTTACCTTTTTAGAATCCTTAAAATATCTATTTTTCCAGAAAAATATAGAAGAAATATCTTAGATTCGAAATCATGTAGTTTTTATAAACTTAGTTTTATAAAAACACTTTTATACGCATAATCTCGTAAAAATCATAACTCCTTCGTTATTTATCAGATTTTCAAGTTTCTTATATGCTTACGATCCTTATGAGATGTATTATTTTTATAAAATATAAAAATGAATTTTATATGTCTCGAATGAACAGTAGCATATAAAGTTTAATTAATTTGTTTTATACACTTTTAAACTTTATAAAATTACTACAAGTCTTCTTAATTAATAAATTACATCTATTGTGTATAACTTAGGTCCTTTACATGATTTTTATCATATGGTGTTCATATTGTCCAAGAAATTAGCCGAACCTATTTATTTGTTCATAAACTTAATAAACAAGTTTTTCACCATTTAATTATATACACAATTTATAAATTACACAATACTTTGTATAATGTGCGTTTCTCCATTATAGCATGAGTTTTAACATTGTATTAACTTATACATATATAGTTCAAACCCATGATCCAACATGATAAATTGTTTTGTAAGCTTATAAGGCTTCCTAGGTGATGATCTAACTACACATAATTATATAACATATGAAATGAAAATATTGAAAAGATTATGGTTTAGGTAACCTTAAGTGAATGCTTGATAAGTGATGAACAAGATCAACCCCCTTTTTGATCTCAACCCAAATTCAAAAATGTAACAAGAAACCCTAGCTTTCTTTCACTTGAATAACTCTTTTAATTACCCCAACCAAGACTTTAATGCACCTTAGTTTTTACTCCTTAATGATATTAGAACACTTAAACAAGTTTGGGAATGGAAAATATGGAAGGTTAAGGGGCTGCTGTTTGGTTCGTGAGCAAGAGAGGGAAAAAAGTGAGTTTTTGCTATGATTTCTTGTAAGTAATATGTCTGTGTGTGTTCCATACTTTATGGACACTATTTATAGCAAAGCATGAGCCCTTGATACCACTCCTTAGCAAACCATCAAAGGTTTTGAGTGTTTGTTGTGTGCTCGGCAGATTTGAGTTGAAAAGAGGAGACAAAGTTGAGTTTTAAATGGTTAAGGACATATCTATGTGTTGTTTATTATTTAGGGTTAAGACATTGTTGCTTCCTTTAGCAACATGGAATGTCATTAGTCATTTCAAAGTCTTATGGTTTCTTCTCCTCTTGTGATTGTTGCCGTGTACATGGAGAGACAAAGAGGGAACAAGAGGTGTTGTTTAATGGTTAAGGACATCTTAGACTTAGGGACAATGTAGGTTAAGGTTTGCTTTGTGTAAGAATAGAATGACACTTCAAGTATGTTTGTCTCATGGTTTCTAAATGTTCCTAGGAGACGTGGGTTGGGAGCAAGAAGAAAGAAAACAAAAGTTCTTTGATCCATTGGTTAACAAATAATGTAGTTTAAGTTTGTTAGTGGAGAGTTGTTTGAATTAATTTCAAGTAGTATGCCATATATGTGTAAGATTCATTTAGGGGATAATACAGACAAAGGTTTTATGAAGTTTTTGGGTGTTGTGGGTATTTTTTGAAGTGTAGGTGGTTTATGGTTTGCCTTGCATGCAAAACCGTAGTTTTATTGCGTTACGTAGACGTTTTACGTAACCAATAAAAATAAAAAGCGTAAATCTATAAATTATCATCATAATAAATTTATAACACTTATTTGATGTAAACATTTATTTGTTTGATGTCCGTTTACGTTAAATGCTCATTTTTAGCTTTCGCAATTTAGCTTAACAGTAAAAATTAAAAGCGAACGCGTAAAAGCCTAATATTAAATAATAGAATAAAAGAAGTCGTAAATGACCTGAAAATGCGAAATGTTACAGTCTCCACCCGTTAGAAGAGCCTTGTCCTCAAGGCTCAAGTCGCTACACTTGACGAGGGTACGGGTTTAGTGAAGAGATGTGGATACTTCTTTTGAAATTGATCTTTACGTTCCCATGTGAACTCGGGACCTCTCTTCGAGTTCCATCGAACCTTGACAATTGGGATACGACTTTGCTTCAACTGTTTGACTTCTCGATCCATGATTTCTACGGGTTCTTCCACAAAACGGAGTTTGTCATCAATATGAAGTCCTTCCAACGGAACGGCTAATGGTTCATCGGAATGACATTTCTTCAAGTTGGATACATGAAATGTATTGTGAACCCTGCTCAACTCTTGAGGAAGCTCAATCTTGTAAGCAACGGATCTAACCTTTTCTAGCACCTTGAAAGGTCCAACATATCTGAGGTTCAACTTCCCCCGTTTGCCAAAATGTACGACCCCTTTCCAAGGTGAAACTTTGAGCATAACCTTATCCCTAACTTGAAACTCCATCGGCTTACGCTTTAAATCAGCGTAACTCTTTTATTGGTCGTGGGCGGCTTGCATTCTCTGTTTGATCTGGATGACCTTCTCAGTCGTTTCTTGAACTATATCTGGGCCAGTAAGTTGAATTTGTCCAACCTCGGCCCAACAAGTAGGTGAACAACACTTTCGACCGTAAAGTGCTTCGAATGGTGCATCCTTGATGCTAGTATGATAACTATTGTTATATGAAAATTCAACTAACGGAAAATGTTTAACCCAACCATTTCCGAAGTCGATAACACAAACACGCAGCATATCCTCGAGAGTTTGAATAGTCCTCTCGCTTTGTCTATTAGTTTGTGGATGGTACGCAGTACTCATATCCAAATTAGCACCCAAAGTCTTCTGAAGTGACCTTCAGAAATTTGATGCGAATCTAGACGATCACAAATGATCAAGACATGTATCCCATGCCTTGTGACTACCTCTTTTAGGTACATCCTTGCCAACTTCACCATGGGGTCAATTTCCCTCATTGGTATGAAGATTGCAGACTTTGTAAGTCGGTCGACAATCACCCAAATGGTGTCGTAGCCTTGCGATGACTTAGGAAGCTATGTTATCCCACTTCTATTGGGGTATCTCGGGTTGTACCAACAAACCTGATGGCCTTTGGTGTTCGGCCTTGACCCTAGCACATGTCAAACATTTGCTAACATAGGTGGCGATGTCGGCTTTCATATTGGGCCACCAATATAGCTTCTTCATGTCTTGGTACATCTTGTCGGAACCCGGATGGATAAAGTATTTTGATTTGTGGGACTCGTGCATGATCACAGTCCTCAAGTCACTATAACATGGCAACCAACTCCTGCCGTTTAAGCATAGGGTTCCGTCGGCACGGGGTTCCAACTTTTCCTTTGGTATATCCTTCCTGATCATACCTCCCACATCTTCGTTCTTGAGATTCTCGGGTTTCTGTGCTTCAGTCTGAGCATTTAAGATTTGTTTGGGAAGATCCAAACTAATAGTCATAACTAAAGCTCGGACTCTTAATGGTTTAATTCGCTCTTTCCTGCTCAAAGCATCAGCAACAACATTTGCCTTCCCCAGGTGATAACGAATCTCACAGTCGTAGTCACTGAGCAACTCTAACCAACGACGTTGCCTCATATTCAACTCCTTTTGGTCTAGTATGTGTTGTAGACTTTTATGATCTGTGAACACCATACACTTGGTTTCATACAGGTAGTGCCTCCAAATCATAAGAGCAAACACCACCGCACCAAGTTCCAAATCATGTATATCTTGTGAAATTCATAACTCCCTCAATATTTATTGGTTTTGAGAGTTTCTTACATGCTTGTAATCCTTATGATGTGTACTTTTAAGGAAAAATATAAAACATTCTGATTTAGTTCGAATTTATATAGTTTTTATAGACTTAGTTTTATAAAAACACTTTTAAACACATTATCTCGTATAAATCATAACTCCTTCGTTATTTATCGGTTCTTCAAGTTTCTTATATGCTTACGATCTTTATGAGATGTATTATTTTTATAAAATATAAAAATGAATTTTATATGTCTCGAATGAACAGTAGCATATAAAGTTTAATTAATTTGTTTTATACATTTTTAAACTTTATAAAATTACTACAAGTCTTCTTAATTAATAAATTACATCTCTTGTGTATAACTTAGGTCCTTTACATGATTTTTATCATATGGTGTTCATATTGTCCAAGAAATTAGTCTAACCTATTTATTTGTTCATAAACTTAATAAACAAGTTTTTTACCATTTAATTATATACACTATTTATAAAGTACACAATACTTTGTATAATGTGCGTTTCTCCATTATAGCATGAGTTTTAACATTATATTAACTTATACATATATAGTTCGAACCCATGATCCAACATGAAAAATCATTTTGTAAGCTTATAAGGCTTCCTATGTGATGATCTAACTACACATAATTATATAACACATGAAATGAAAATATTGAAAAGATTAAGGTTTAGGTAACCTTAATTGAATGCTTGATAAGTGATGAACAGGATCAAACCCCTTTTGATCTTAACCCAAATTCGAAAATGTAACAAGAAATCCTAGCTTTCTTTCACTTGAATAACTCTTGTAATTACCCAACCAAGACTTTAATGCACCTTATTTTTTACTCCTTAATGATATTAAAACACTTAAACAAGTTTAGGAATGGAAAATATGGAAGGTTAAGGGGTTGTTGTTTGGTTCGTGAGCAAGAGAGGGAAAAAAGTAAGTTGTTGCTATGATTTCTTGTAAGTAATATGTCTGTGTGTGTTCCATACTTTATGGGCACTATTTATAGCAAAGCATGAGCCCTTGATACCACTCCTTAGCAAACCATCAAAGGTTTTGAGTGTTTGTTGTGTGCTTGGCAGATTTGAGTTGAAAAGAGGAGACAAAGTTGAATTTTAAATGGTTAAGGACATGGCTATGTGTTGTTTATTATTTAGGGTTAAGACATTGTTGCTTCCTTTAGCAACATGGAATGTCATTAGTCATTTCAAAGTCTTATGGTTTCTTCCCCTCTTGTGATTGTTGCCGTGGACATGGAGAGATAAGAGGGAACAAGAGGTGTTGTTTAATGGTTAAGGACATCTTAGACTTAGGGACAATGTAGGTTAAGGTTTGCTTTGTGTAAGAATAGAATGACACTTCAAGTATGTTTGTCTCATGGTTACTAAATGTTCCTAGGAGACGTGGGTTGGGAGCAAGAAGAAAGAAAACAAAAGTTCTTTGATCCATTGGTTAACAAATAATGTAGTTTAAGTTTGTTAGTGGAGAGTTGTTTGAATTAATTTCAAGTAGTATGCCATATATGTGTAAGATTCATTTAAGGGCTGATATAGACAAAGGTTTTATGAAGTTTTTGGGTGTTGTGGGTATTTGTAGAAGTGTAGGTGGGTTTATGGTTTGGCAAGCATGCAAAACCGTAGTTTTATTGCGTTACGTAGACGTTTTACGTAACCAATAAAAATAAAAAGCGTAAAGCTATAAATTATCATCCTAATAAATTTATAACACTTACTTGACGTAAACATTTATTTGTTTGATGCCCGTTTATGTTAAATGCTCATTTTTAGCTTACGTGATTTAGCTTAACAGTAAAAATTAAAGCTAACGCGTAAAAGCCTAAAAATAAATAATAGAATAAAAGAAGTTGTAAATGACCTGAAAATGCGAAATGTTACAATGCCTCTAGGTTTTGCTATGTTTACTTGCTACATGCAAAAGATGAAGCCCTTGATAAATTTAGAATTTATAAAACAGAAATTGAATTGCAACAAAATGACTTAATTAAAACCTTGCGCACAGATAGAGGAGGTGAATATTATGATCCTGTATCTTTCCAATATGTAGGAATCATTCATGAAACTACAGCTCCTTATACACCATAGCAAAATGGTGTGGCTGAAAGGAAAAATAGAGCACTTAAGGAAATGGTTAATTCCATGTTATCTTACTCGGGTTTGAGTGAGGGGTTCTGGGGAGAAGCCATGTTAATGGCTTGCTATTTATTGAATAGGGTTCCAAATAAAAGGAACAAGACTACCCCATATGAACTTTGGTATAAGAAACGACCCAACTTGTCATTTTTACGAGTTTGGGGTTGTAGGGCCATTGTTAGGCTTCCGGACCCGAAAAGAAAAACTTTGGGTGAAAAGGGTATTGATTGCATCTTTGTTGGATATGCTGAGCATTCCAAGGCATATAGGTTTTATGTTATTGAACCTAATGACTCGGTTTCTATTAACTCAATTATAGAGTCGAGAGATGCAATATTTGATGAGAATCGTTTCTCTTCAATACCTAGACCAAAGGATATTATACCAAATTCAGATGAATCTCAAAGGGATGATCATTCTGATGATGTACCAAGTGAGATTCCTAAACCTCGTAAAGGTAAAAGAGTTCGGAAAGCTAAATCATATGGTTTTGATTTTCAGCTATACTTAGTTGAGGGATCAAGAGATCAAGTTGGATCACAATACTCTTACTGTTATAGTATTGAGGAGGATCCTAGAACCTATAATGAAGCTATGCAATCTCGAGATTCTGCTTTCTGGAAAGAAGCAATTGATGATGAGATTGGTTCTATTATGGAAAATAATACATGGGTTCTATCTGATTTACCCCCTGGTTGCAAACCTTTAGGTTGCAAATGGATCTTCAAAAGGAAGATGAAAGTCGATGGAACAATTGACAAGTTCAAAGCTCGATTGGTAATCCAAGGCTTTAGACAAAAGGAAGGGATCGATTACTTTGATACCTATGCACCAGTTGCTCGTATCACTACTATTAGATTGTTGTTAGCTCTAGCAGCTATTCACAATCTAGTGATCCATCAAATGGATGTCAAAACAACATTTTTAAATGGTGATTTGGATGAAGAGGTGTATATGAAGCAACCGGAAGGATTTGTTATGCCGGGTAATGAGCATAAGGTGTGTAAGCTAGTTAAGTCGTTGTATGGGCTAAAACAAGCACCTAAACAGTGGCATCAAAAGTTTGATGAGGTTGTACTGTCTAGTGGTTTTCTTTTAAACCAATCCGACAAGTGTGTATATAGCAAATTTAATAGCTCCGGTGAAGGTGTTATAATTTGTCTATATGTTGATGACATGTTGATTTTTGGCACTGACCGAAATCAAGTTGATAAACCTGTGGATCAGCTCGAATATTCAAGAGCTATTGGATGCTTGATGTATGCTATGACTAGCACTAGACCTGATATTGCTTATGCAGTTGGTAGATTGAGTAGGTTTACTAGTAACCCTAGTAGACAACATTGGCAAGCAATAACAAGGGTATTCAAGTACTTAAAGGGTACTATGAATTATGGTTTATCATATATGGGATATCCTTCGGTGTTAGAAGGTTATTCGGATGCTAGTTGGATAAATCATGTTTGAAATTCATTTCCTACGGGTGGAATGCGGTGTTCCTGCCTGGGGGAGGTGCTCATTTTCATTGGGCTTTCAGAAAGCAACATGCTCACTTGTTTATACATGGAATTTGAGTTTGTTAGGATTGGGCTGCTGCTGGTTAAAGACGCCAGAATGGCTAAGAAACTTGATACATGAGATTCCAATATGGCCGAAACCAATAGCACCAATATCTATCCGATGTGATAGTGCTCCCACAATGGCTAAGGCTTATAGTCAGATATATAATGGGAAGTCTAGACACTTAGGTGTTAGACATAGTATGATTAGAGAGTTAATCATGAATGGTGTGATTTCTATTGAGTTTGTTCGATCGCAAAAGAACTTAGCAGACCACTTGACGAAGGGTCTCGCTAGGGACTTAGTGAATAAGTCAGTGATAGGGATGGGATTAAAGTCCATATAAATCTACTATCTATGAGATACCCAATTCTCTTCTAATACAACGTTAGAAGCTGAATTCAATGTGGAAAGCTCACATTTAGAGATTGGAACACGTGTATTTATCTTCCCGAGGTATGTGTTCAGACCTGCAAGTGATGGTAAGGTTGAAGTTTACTTTCTTAATGATTCTTTTGAAAAATTGCAAATGCAGGTGCAAGACTAAAAGAATCACCTATGTGAACATGAAGTTTTGCCGCTTCAAGAAGCTTAGACTTGGCTTCCTGTATGTTCATTAATGGATTGGGACACATGGCTTGTAATAGTGTCAAGTAAACGAACTTTAGAGTGTTGTAGAAACTTATGTGTATAGTATCTTCAGGTATTCAAATGGATTGACGGGTTCAATCGTCACGACACCCCGATTTTCGAATATTTAGAATGTGTATTATACTAAGATGAAAATTCAATCGCAAGACATTTTCATTTATGCATTTGTTTGTTTCGTTTTGTTTGTTTTAACATAATTGCATATATCTTTATATATGTTTTAGTAAATCAAGGATTACACTAAAATGGGGGGGGGGGTTTGTTGGTGATTTTAGTGTCATCGATGGCCATTTAGGTAATGACGATTTACTAGAGACTATTGAGATTTCATATTCGGCTCGAATACGAGTTAGGAAAGTGTGGAGTGCACACTCGTTGAGTTAATATGTTTTCTACCATGAAAAAATGTAGGGGTCAAAGGGGTTGCGCCCCCTTGCGGGGTTAAGGGGCAGTGCCCCTTACGGGGTCAAGGGGCAGAGTTGGTTTCAACCAACTTTAACTGCATCAAAACTGTCATCTAGAATCTATTTTTAAACAGATTTATTAGCCTCATTTACAGATACGAAAAACACACATACATAATCTCTTTTGCTATTGATTTGTGTTCTTGTGCCTAGATACAAATTGTTACTCTTGTTGTATTATCCCGATAAAGATTTCGTGCAACCCATGCATATAAAGGGTCGAAATACTTTATACGAAAAGTAAACTCAACACGATACAAGCAAGATATCCAGGATCATCACACACCCTAATTCTCTAACACATCATGTGTATTAAACGTGGTGACTTGTCGGATCCACCTTATGAAAAGCCAAATTATGAAGAAAACTAAGCTTGAAAAAGAATCCATTGTTTTTGAGCTACTTTTGATACATAAGTTGCTTATGAATTTGAAAAAGAAAATATAACTTGTTCATATGAATGTTTACATTATTCCGAAGCAAATTTAACATGCACCATCTTTAACTCGATTTTGGCCAGCTATGCTAACAAGACGTTAGGAAGTTTGCATATTTGCTAACTTGCTAACGTCTAGTTAGCATAGCAAATACTGTTACCATGTGCTATCTACAAATTAGTTATAGATAGTGAATTACTAAATTATATAAATTGTTATTTCACAATAATGGGAAACTTTTATGCAATACACAATGTTTAGGTTATAAAATAACAACTTATGTACCTTTTTTATGTGTTAATCTGGTACGCAGGCTAAAACTGTTACAATAAAGCGAGCCATTTTTTATTCAGCATACCGAATCGGTACATTAAAAAAACATGTTGCTAGTTTATGATCAAAACCTGAGAACACGTATATGAATTATGAGAAGTTAAGTTCTTCCTGTTTAATAGTCTTACTTACAAAATTCTAGCAAGTAAAAAAATTGTTGGCTTACAAGAAAAGAGATTGGCCATAAACACTGCTTTTGCTGCTGGTGCATCATCACAGTCTAAGTCAAAAGTATCAAGATCATCAGTCTGGAAAGCAACATTGATTAGCAAAGTAGTCTGTGTATCTGGGCCTAAAGCAACTCCTGGATTTGCTAAGAATGCAAGCTTCTCCTCATCCAACACAACCCCTGATTCCTCTGCCTGCACTAGCAGCATCTTCTCCTTGAACCACTCAAAATTCCTTGGCCACTTTGGCTAAGTGCACTGCCTTGCCATGTGTCCTTCACCCCGATTATTGTAACACTTGATCACATTTGTCTGATTTGCTGCATTAATACCCATACTTCTGTTATCCCCTGTGCTAGTAGCATTACCCCTTGCTCCATTGCCTACAAAACTCTGACTCTGTCTCTCCTGAACGTTTTGCACAGTGACCCTGTTGTCCTGAACAGTTTCTTGGGTCCTTAAATTGGAAGAGGTCATAAGTTGGTTGTTGGTTGGTGGATATCGTGAGGCAAATACGTGAAAGCTATAGCCTTGTTGAGACTTTCAATGGGATCATCAGTGGTTAGAAATGATGGTATAGATAGACCTAAGTCAAGTTGTGGAAACACTATAGGTGATTGTTGCGGAATGGTTGGTGCTTGATACGATTGTTGATGAATCACTAGTGGTTGATTAATTGCTAGTGCATGATAGGATTGTTGAGGAACGGGTGTATCATAAGACTGTGGTTGTTGATGAGAAGTGTAGAATTGTTGAGCTATTGGTGAAAGTTGTTGATGATACTGAGACTGGTTGTACTGAGGTTGATGGTTGTTGTAGTATAAAAGTGTGTGATGATAGTTAGCAACCAAGGCAAGAGGATCTGGAAATCTTTCACGCATCAAACGAACTTCATTGGCATGGGCCTCGTATTGCTTGAGATATGCATATAGCTGATCGAATAAACCTATAAACCGCGAGATTATCTAATGATAAACCGCGGGTATCAAACCTGTAAATCGCGGGAACAATAAAGGATAACTAGCTTGCACTTAGAGTTAAACCGCTGTCACTTTGATTTATTCCGCGGACTTTATACCAGTAAACCGCGGTCTCGAATAACTTAAACCGCGGGTAAGAACAGTTTGTACACTACTTCAAAAATCACCTAAAAAACACAAGTTTGAAGGTTTTCTCTTGATTCTTTTTGCAAAACTGAGTATCCCTAGGCTATATCTAACATAAAAAACATAACTTGAATGGTTTTAACAACAATATCTTATAACTTATATTTTTGGAATAGAAAAGCCGTAAAACACTTAAAAACTGAATTTTTGACAACAGAAATCACAAACAAACACACTATATCATCACATGACGACTGATACCAATTGTAGAACTGATATCTAAGTCACACAAACAAGATGTAATGATATGATCTAGAGAGAGAAAGTAGGTGAGAACTTTCTATAGAGAGAAAGAAATAATAGCATGTAAATTATGAGAAGGTCCAACACCTTCTCCATGTATGAAGATAGTATTTATATCCTTACATGGATCGCTCAACATATGAATAATCCATATGTTGACCCGATTAGCTTACTACTTATTACATGTTTACACTGCGAGCTAAAACGGTAAAATATTAGAAGTGACCGATAGATACTTTCTAGATTCTTAACATTAAATATTTGTTCTTTCATATATGTAGTTCAAAATGACACCGAGAGGATACTTGAGATAATACTTACATTCTCGGTGAGCAAACATTTCCCTTTCTAATAAGCATGTGGGTTGAACGGTTTATTTCCTTATCTTATTGCCGTCTGTTTTTTTTGGTAATTTCAGTTTATGGATTAATGCACACATTGTTTGGTAGTTTGTTGTGCCCTTTTAGTCTTTGGGTTGCAGTTGTGTAAACATGATGTTGTTTGATGGAAAATATTCGTTATTAAAGCTTTGTTCTTTTATTTATTTAGGAGAAAGTGACACCGGCATGATATTTGAAACGAGGATTATATAGTCGATGAGCAAAGCTTTTCCTTTCTGATAAGCATTTCTTTGAATAGTGATATGTGGTTATGGTTGTTCGTTGTATACATTTATTATAGTGTGTGTTTTAAGCACTCTATAATATCTTTCATTAGGTGTTTTTAAAATTTTATCTCTTATCAATGTTTTAGTCCATAAAGGATCCATCCTCGTTATCTACTTTTGGATTAAGGTTTATTAAATTCTCTTCTACATCATGTGTCATTGTAGCTAACCAAATTTAAATTTAAAACCTCTTATTAGGACATTTAAATCTTTACAATATGCTATCATCCCTTCGGATTAATAAAATTCCTTCACTGCACACAAAAAGGTAAAATCTTGTTAAACGACGAACAAGATCCGGGAAAAGTTTATCATATTGAAACTAGTGGATGTTAAGTACGTAACAATTAAAAAAATGGTATAATTTCTTACCTCTTTCCTTTGAATTAAAGATTAGTATATAATCACTTATTACTGTCTCTAAATCACACTAATTGTAATTATGGCTAAATAGTCCACAATGGTAAATAATCTAATCACCAACCATCTCATGTTGGCTATAACAAATTACACTATAATTCATAGCATGTGCATGCATGTAAGACTATGAAATGTACTATAAAATGAACAATACAATGCTCAGATATATTAGGTTATCCGTGCTGGAGACACCTCCTCACGCGTTATGCTCGCTGATGAGGCTTACTCAATACAATGCTCAGATATATTAGGTTATCCGTGCTGTAGACACCTCCTCACGCGTTATGCTCGCTGATGAGGCTTAGGTGGTGTTTGTTTTTCATAAAGAGTCTCTTAATAGCCTCTTAATCTGACTCATTCAGACGCGCTCAGACATTTGGCTCATTAAGAGCGTTTGTTTTTTTCCTTTCATTCAGACGCGGTATCTTAACCAACTAGATGTGGATGGGGGGTCTTGATGCCTCTTAATGCCTCTTCACTCTTTACTCTTTTTTTTTTCTTTTTTTTCACTCTTTATTTTATGAGATATTTTTTTTACTCTTCTTTTAATATTGATATCACGTTAGAGAAAATTAATCTTTTTCTTTGTTAGATAAATAATGTTCAAAATACTAATGATGATGATGCTTAAACATTTAAAAGTTTTTCAAACAATAGTAATATATAATTAGTTTGTGAAATTAAATTGTGACTCGTGTAATTTGCACGTGAGCTTAAATTTTTCACTAAAAAGTATTTTAATTGCCGTTAAAAAAGTATTTTTAATTGTTAATTGCCAATGTTAAGCATACTATGAAATTTTATTTTTCGCAATCTTATGATTGTAAAGTTAATGATAGTAAAAATTTGTAAAATGATGAAGATGTTTAACCACATGAGAGTACAATAGATGACTATTTTATGAGAATAATTTGCGACACAAAATTTTGAATGTTTCTAAGACATTTTATTCCCACGTTGCACAACTATGTTAATTTTATGACTAAAATGCTCTATATGATTTTTAAACATGTTTATGTTTCGTAAGAATAAACTGATTTGTGCTTTTATCGTTCAGACATTTAAAAAGTAAAAAACAAACAATATCATTTCATTCAGACATTTACGCATCAGATTCAGATTCAGATGTGCGAATCAGATTTAGATTCAGGGCCTCTTAATAAACAAACAGCACCTTACTCACACGTGGCCGCACTTGAGATAGTCGCTTCTTCATTCACGTTGCAAGAAATCTTGGGTTAATTATGGGATGAGTGAGTGTGGTTAGTAGTGTAAGATGATAGAATTCCTCGTGATTTTATTGTATTATATATATAGAGTACATATGCATAATGTAACCCTAATGACCTAAACCCATAATCGGCCTCGTGATTTTATTTTATTACTAGGCAACGTATATACAAAGTATACATGCATATTGAAACTCTAATGGACTCAAACTCACAATCAGGCTTGAAATATATATATATATATATATATATATATATATATATATATATATATATATATATATATATATATATATATATATATATATATATATTGTTGATAAAATATAATGCCTAAAAACATTAATAATATTTTTTCACATCTTTACGTTTTGATAATCACAAAATATAAAAACGTTCAACATAAAATTAAACGTAAACAAGTATTTAGTAGTAAATTCTCATTTCAACAATTACATCACTTAAAGGTATGAATAAACAAATGCTTAATGCATTTTATGATCAAAGGAAATTTTTATTCAACCTCAAACTTTTATAAAATGGTGTAAACATTTTTATAAACTTACAAAACATTTTCTACAATTAAAAGAAATGTTTTATTCAAAATAAATATTTTGAATTTCAAATTTCGAACCTAAAACAGCTAGAACAAGTCCAGTAAACACCTCCTCTGAATAGGACAAAAATAAGGAGCGTCTGAAAATGGGCGGCCCGCTTAAATACATGGGCGGTTCCCTTAATTATAAGGGGGCCGACACCCTATTTAAGGGGACCGTCCATAGACTCCGCTCCTCCAGTTTTCCCTATAAATACTGGACTATTCCCTAACATTTTTCTCACCTTTTGCACTCATTCTTTCTGCTCAAAACAGCCCACATATCCTTTCTAAAATCCTTTGATCATCTAATCATAAAGCTTTGTTTCCAAGTGATCCAAGCTTAATTCCTCAAGTGCAAGAGAAGAATACTTCCATCATCAAGTGAAGAAGTATTACACCTTAGTGTGCATTGCAACCTTGTTGCATTCATATCACATATTTGTAAATCAATTGTATATCTTGTATTTGTGTGTAGTGGTTAGATCTTGGCGATCTTTGTAAGTATAGTTAGATCGTGGTGATCTTGTCAAGTAGTGTTAGATAGTTGTGTTATAAGTAGTGTGGTGAAGTGAAGTCTTGAAGTTGTGAAGAAGTCTTGAAGTTGTGAAGAAGTTGTGAAGTTGTGAAGTCGTGAACAAGTCGTGAAGTTGTGTTGTGATAGATTGGTTCT
Organism: Tanacetum coccineum; assembly: GCA_026074375.1. Taxonomy (NCBI): domain Eukaryota; kingdom Viridiplantae; phylum Streptophyta; class Magnoliopsida; order Asterales; family Asteraceae; genus Tanacetum; species Tanacetum coccineum. The sequence continues at coordinate 34,066 of BQNB010066680.1, forward strand.
AGCTAAGATTAGAACTCGACATTTAGCTTTGTGTCGTAAATCGGTGTAAGCAACGTTGTGTACGGTTTTCTCCGCCATAAGGGAGTTTGTTGATATAGTGAAGAAAACTCTCGAGTTAGGTGCTCGGGGAGTGGAGTAGGGCGAAGAGGTGCTTCGTTACCGAACCACTATAAATCCTCGCGTTGTGGTTTGATTGTTCTTACTCTTATCTCTTGTCTTACTTTATCATTTCATATACTTATATTGTTCATACTGTGCAAGCATTGAATTCACAAAAAGTCGAATCTAAGTTTTATAAACAAACATAAACCTTAAATTAAAAAGCGGTAAAACTATTCAACCCCCCTTCTAGTTTTCCACACACACACACACACACACACACACACACACACACACACACACACA
>BQNB010066681.1:1826-18688 GCA_026074375.1 Tanacetum coccineum
GTGTTTAAATTGCATTTAATCTTTGTCCTCAAGGATTATTTGTAAGTTTCTATAAATACTTTGATATATTATATATACGTACAATTGCTGCAATCAGCTTACGCAATCGATTAATTCGATGTATGTGGCTGGAGTCATTGGATGAAGGAGTCTTATGTGAATAAATACATTATATAATTATTAGATAATTAGGATCATATTTAATGTTTGCATGCCTTAATTGTTAAGTGATTTTTAATAAATGTTATTTAGTTTAGTTGATTTTTATATGTTTTATTTTAAGTTCGTGACTTGTGAGAAAATAAAAGGGTTTTTCGAAAAACAAATATAAACATGACTAATGATTATCGAAATTAGATTTATTAGACTAGCAATTTATACTTCATAATGTGCTTCCAAAATTAAAGTTTTTTATTAAAACTTGACGCTATGGACTCATGGGAGGTACGGCTCATCCACTAGAATAAACTATAAGAGAAGTTTAAGGAGGATTTTCCTAAAGAATTCAGGTTTTTAATATGCTTCGCGCTGACATGATTCTCCGCTCCTTTGTGTGTTCGATTGGAGTTACCGTGAACCATGGCATGTTACTACAGTGTTATTTTTTTAAAAGGCATAACTCTTTAAATTTGAAAACACGTTGAATCGTCAATTTTAAAAAGGTAACATTATCTATATATTAGATGTATAGAAAATATGTGATACCGTAATAAATAACTTAATTGAGTAAAGTTTTTATTAAAATCTATGATACGAAGATGTATGCATGCTTCTTCGTACGTATTTGTCATGACAAATATTATACCCTTTTTAAATAAGTTATTGTCATCCAATTCGTAAAAACACTTGTAGATGCTTTTACTATGCGTGAGACGTATGTAGGTCGTAATCCCAAGGTGATTGTTTACTTTTTCGTGAGACGTTAGTGTTACACAATCACAGTTTTTTATTAGACGACTTAATCGGTTTACTGGTGAGACCTTAAATCGAGGCATAGATGGGATGAAACATGCTTATTAGAATATTATTGTAATAAAGTAAGTCCCGTAATATTCTAGGAATTGCATTGGTGGCAATTATTGATCGTCAATTACCTTTTGAGTACACCATCGTGGTGGTACATCAAGTAGGATCCTAGTCTTTGGAAAATTAATTGTTTATTATATTAAACATCGGTAGTTAATTTTATTCAAGAAGTTTTATCGAAAATACTAATTCTTGAACTTTAACTATGATTTGTAGATGGCACTACCTGTCTAAAACATAAACCATTCGGCTTTCAGGTCGATGTTTGAAATTTCTGGAAACAATTTCAATGACTGGTTTCGTCAACTTAAGTTAGTCTTAAGAGTTGAAAAGGAAATTTTTTGTCATTGAACAACCTATTTCCCTTGCTTCACCTACCGATTCCGAGTACTTGTGTAGTGAAATACGGTATATGATTCATAATGAGGTGGCTTGTCTTATGCTCAAAAGTATGACTCCTGAACTTTAAAGACAATTCAAAAATTCCTCACGTTATGAAATGCTTCAGGAGCTTAAATCCATGTTTGAGAAACAAGCTGGAGTGGAGTGGTTTGACCTGATCCAAACTTTCCATGCTTGCAAACAGGATGAGGGAAAACCAGTTGACCCATATGTCATTAGATGAAGAATTATGTGGAACTGGAACATCTTGGTTATGTGCTACCACAAGATCTAGTGATTTTGCTGGATTTGTAAGAAATTACAATATGCATAACATAGGGAAGACAGTGGGTGAACTACATGCTATGCTCATTGAGTATGAAAAGGGTTTTCCTAAAAAGGCTGAAACACCGCAAGTAATGATGATTAATGGTGGTAAAATCGAGAAGGGCAATAAGAAATCCTTTAAAGCTAAAGGCAAGGGTAAAGATAATGGCAAGGGAAAGGATAAACAAGTTTATATCCCTAAGCCTAAAAACCCTAAACCTTTTGCTAAAGAGCACCCAGCTTAGGATTATTAAAGTACATATTGTATAGTTAGTGTAATCGGCCCATTGGCCCAAGCTCATAGTCTAGAATCTTCCTTTGTACCCTATATATAGTTGGCTATTATATCAATGAGAATCAAACAATCAATCAAATCATAATCCTTTATGGTAATCAGAGCCTAATATTAATCTTCCCCTAATCCTCTCCTTCTTTTTCTCTCATAACACGCTCCTCACCTCTCCCTCCCATCAACAAAAAAAAACAACTGTTCATCGACGGTACTGTTTAGCGGTACTATTAATCGGCGGGTACTGTTCATCGAGAAAAAAAAACTTCTTATGGCTTTTTCTGATCAGCAATGGTATATAGATACCGGAGCAACCTCTAACCTTTCATCTCTCACCGGCAACCTTCAAACCTCTTCTCTTAATCGTAATTTTCATTCAGTTGTTGTCGGAAATGGATCATTTATACCTGTCACCTACTCTGGACATCTACAAATCCTTAATCCATATCGCGCACTCCACCTTAAAAATGTTCCTGATCAACCCAAACTTATAATTAAAAACCTTGTTTATGTACGTAAATTCACCACTAATAATAAATGCTTAATTGATTTTGATCCCTATGGTTTCACTATACGAGATTATCATACTCCGCCAAAACCCTCTTGTTGTGACTGCAACAGAGTGATCTATACACTTCACGTTGTCGCTCATTCTTTGCACTCCTTACTAATATCATTCACTTTGCATCATCGTTCTTGGTCACCACCGGGTGATAATGTAATCTCAACACATTTCATCACGTGGCCTTGTGTCTTATAATAAACAAACACTCAACACTTTTATGTCGTGCTGCCAGTTAAGGGAAACAAAACAAAACTTCCTTTTCAAACGATCTACCTCTATTGTCACATCTCCCTTTGAAATTATTACTCAGGCCTTTGGTCCATCTCCTGTTTCTAGCTTGAGTGATATAAATACTAGTCCTCTTTCGTAGATCATATTCACATTTTTTGTGGCTGTACCTCGGTTAGGGGTTGTAGTGAAGTTTTTTATCCTTCTTTTTCTACCCACTTCATAGAAATATTGATTGCACAGTCAAAACTTCTACACTTTCGTGCATTTGTAAAAACCCAATTTAATCGTGAAATCAAAGCTTTTTAATGTGATCATGGTGGAGAATTTAACAACTCTCTCCATGAATGATTTTCCACTAATGGCATTCATTTTCGTTTCTCATGCCCTCTCAACAAAATGGCAAATCTGAACACATGATTCGTACTATCAATAACGTAGTACGTTCTCTCCTCTTTCAAGCCCGTCTTCCTCCCGAGTATTGGGTTAATAAGCACTACTCACTTTGCGCTTCACTTTACTCAATAGCCTTTTTCCCTCACCTTATAACAATGACATCCCTTACACAAAATTATTCAACAAACCAACCTCTTACACCCATCTTCGCACGTTTGGATGCCTTTGTTACCCTTACACCTTTCCACCGCACAAACTTGCCCCTCGTACCACACCATCTATCTTTCTCGGGTACCCTTACAATCATCGCGGTATCGGTGCTTGGACTGAACACCTACAAAATTATCATTTCTCGTCCATGTCACCATTTGAACGAAAACCGTCTTTCCTTTCTGCTACATGGACTCCAACTCTAAACCCCCTTCAATACCAATTTTTAGATGATAAATCTAGACCACCTCCCCATGACACCTCCCCTATTGCACTTCGCCTACTTACCACACCTACTTTTCTTCAACGAACACCACAACAAATAACAAACCCACAAACAACCATACAAACAAATCCACAAACAACTCCACAATATCAACACTATCACCACAAACAGCACTGACACCACCAACCACACCACCACCACCATCCACCTCGTAACACCCTATGGTTACACGCTCTAAAGTCGGGATTGTGAAAGCTAACCTCAAATACAACTTACATGTTACCACCTCCTCCCCTATCCCCAAGTCTCTTTTACATGCCCTTCGAGATCCTAACTGGAAACAAGCTATGTGTGACGAATATAAAGCTCTCATTGACAATAACGCATGGGTACTTGTTCCTCGCACACCAAATGTCAACATTATTCGCTCTATGTGGTTGTACAAACACAAATATAATGCGGACGGGTCCTTAAATCGGTACAAAGCTCGACTAGTTGCAAATGGTCGTAGTCAACAAGGCATCAACTACGATGAGACATTTAGCCCCGTTGTCAAACCTGCTACCATACGGACTGTTCTTAGGCTTGTAGTTTCTCGACAATGGCCTATTCATCAGTTAGACGTGAAGAATGTATTTCTTCACGACCATCTTATAGAGACAGTTTACATGCACCAGCTACCAAGATTTACTGACTCAGCTCTCAGACGAAATATGCTACCAAGATTCTTGAGCAAGCACATATGCTTAATTGTAATCCTTGCAAGACTTCAATTGACACCGAGAAGAAGCTTGGACCTGAAGGATCACCGGTCACTGATCCTACTTTATATCGCAGCCTTGCTGGATCACTTCAGTACCTCACCTTTACCCGACCCAATTTGTCATATGTAGTTCAACAATTATGTCTTTACATGCATGATCCTCGAGAGCCACACCTTAATGCTATGAAACGTGTTCTTCATTATCTTTGAGGAACCACTGATCTTGGAATACACCTATTTCTGTCCACTACATCACAGCTTATTGACTGGCAGGTTGTCCGGTTATGCGTCGATCTACTTCTGGACACTGTGTTTTTCTTGGTGACAACCTCTTGACGTGGTCCTCCAAATGTCAGGCCACGTTTTCTCATTCTAGTGCTGAGGCTGAATACCGCAGGGTTGCGAATACTGTAGCTGAGACATCTGGGATTCACAACCTCCTTCGTGAGCTTCATAACCCACTTTTCACAGCGACCTTAGTCTACTGTGATAATGTCAGTGCTATATACATGTCTACAAACCCGGTGCAACATGAGCGCACCAAACATATAGAAATTGACATTCATTTTGTTCATGACAAAGTAGTAGCAGGTCATGTTCAAGTTCTTCATGTCCCTTCTTGATTTCAGTACGCAGATATCTTCACAAAAGGACTCCCATACCCGTTGTTTACTAATTTTAGATCCAGTTTGAGCGTCCGCAGATCTCCCGCTCCAACTACGGGGGCGTATTAATGTACATATTGTATAGTTAGTGTAATTGGCCCATTGGCCCAAGCCCATAGTTTAGAATCTTCCTTTGTACCATATATATAGTTGGCTATTATATCAATGAGAATCAAGAAATCAATCAAATCAATATCCTTTAAGGATGACACCTGCCACCACTGTAAAGAGGTGGGTCATTGTAAGAGGAATATTCCTGCTTACCTTGCTGGGTATATAATACGCTATTAAAAAAATTTGTTGCCCAAAAACATACTTTTTAATTGCCACATTTCGGTCACTGAAAGATGATTTTGTGTCCCACATCAGTAATTGAAGAATTTCTTTAATCATTAAATTACACACAAAGGAGATAAATCCGAAATATATAATGGTTGGTAGGCAACAATTTAGGCAGAAAATAAGGAAACGTTAAAAAAAGGAAATAATAATTTCTAATACTCCCCCTCAAGTTGGCGAATGTAAGTTTTGAATGCCCAACTTGACCAGTAACGCTTGTAACAGGTGAGAACCAAGTGGTTTAGTAAGCAAGTCGGCAATTTGCTACTTTGAATTAATGTGAACAAGCAAGACGAGACTGTTCGCTATATGTTTTGCTACTTGGTTGTCGCAGAATAACGATGTAGGCCTAACAACTGCAACATCAAGTTCCTTCAACAGCCAATGAACCCACATAATCTCACTAACTGAAGTGGCCATAGATCGATATTCCGCCTCTGCTGAAAACCGTTATACAACCGATTGTTTCTTAGATTTCCAAGATATTGGAGCTCCCCCTAGCAGGAGTACGTAACCTAACCTCGATCGTCTACTAACTGGGCATCCAAGCCAATCAGCATCACAATAGGCCATAAGGTCAGTCACAGTAGTGTTTGGTAAATGGATGCCTTGACCAATGGTGGTTTTAAGGTATCGTAAAACTCTGTTTGCAGCATCCATATGAATGCTTCATGGGTCTCCAACAAATTGGCTTAGAATGCTTACGGAGTAGGCTATATCCGGGCGAGTGACTTGTAGGTATAGCAAGCGAGCTACAAGTCTTCGATATCGACTTGCGTCAATTTTTTCTTCTAGGACGGCAAAGCTAAAGGCAAGGGTAAAGCTACTGGCAAGGGAAAGGATAAACAAGTTTATATCCCTAAGCCTAAAAACCCTAAACCTTATGCTAAAGAGCCCCCAGCTTAGGATGACACCTAGCACCACTGCAAAGAGGTGGGTCATTTTAAGAGGAATTGTCCTGCTTACCTTACTGGGTATATAATACGCCGTAAAAAAAATTTGTTGCCCAAAAACATACTTTTTAATTGCCACATTTCGTTCACTGAAAGATGATTTTGTATCCCACATCAGTAATTGAAGAATTTCTTTAATCATTAAATTACACACAATGGAGATACAATCGAAATATATAGTGTTGGTAGGCAACAATTTAGGCAGAAAATAAGGAAACATTAAAAAAGGAAATAATAATTTCCAATACTCCCCCTTAAGTTGGCGCATGTAAGTTTCGAATGCCCAACTTGACCAGTAACGTTTGTAACAGGTGAGAACCAAGTGGTTTGGTAAGCAAGTCGGCAATTTGCTGCTTTGAATTAATGTGAACATGCATAATCTCTTTTTGTTCAACTCGTTCATGAACAAAATAACAATCCATTTCAACGTGCTTCGTTCTTTCATGAAATATGGGACTGTTCGCTATATGTTTTGATGCTTGGTTGTCACAGAATAACGGTGTAGGACCAACAACCGCAACATCAAGTTCCTTCAACAACCAACGAACCCATGTAATCTCGCTAACTGCAGTGGCCATAGATCGATATTCCGCCTCTGCTGAAGACCGTGATACAACCGATTGTTTCATAGATTTCCAAGATATTGGGGCTCCCCCTAGTAGGAGCACATAACATGACCTCGAACATCTACTAACTGGGCATCCAAGCCAATCAGCATCACAATAGGCCACAAGGTCAGTCACAGTAGTGTTTGGTAAAAGGATTCCTTGACCAATGGTGGTTTTAAGGTATCGTAAAACTCTTTTGCAGCCTCCATATGAATGCTTCATGGGTCTCCAACAAATTGGCTTAGAATGCTTACGGAGTAGGCTATATCCGGGCGAGTGACTTTTAGGTACAGCAAGCGAGCTACAAGTCTTCGATATCGACTTGCGTCAATTTTGGCTTCTTCTTCTCCTTTGTCAAGCTTGAGATTTGGTTCCATCGGAAATGAAAGGATGACATCCTTGTAACCGACTGTCTTGAAGAATATCCAACGTATATTTATATTGGCTAAGGACCAATCCTTCGGATGTTTTTGCTACCTCGATGCCCAAGAAGTATTTCAAGGGGCCAAGATCCTTTATGCTAAATTCCTTGTCCAAGTGGGACTTTGTTCTTTCAATCCATTTCTCGTCATTCCCGACGAGTATCACATCATCCACATATATAAAAGCAGCTACATATGTGTTGCCATTTTTGTAGATAAATAAAGAATGATCGGCTTTAGACTGTTTGTAACCAAGGACAATAAGGGATTTTGTAAACTTGTGGTACCAGTTCCGAGATGCTTGCTTCAAGCCGTAGATAGACCTTTGGAGTTTGCATACCCTTGTTTCGTCTTTAGTTGAGAACCCTTGAGGAATCTTCATGTAAACTTCCTCATCTAGATCTCCATGTAAGAATGCGTTGTTAACATCCAGTTGATGAATCCCCCATCTTCGTTTCACGGCAATGGCTAACAACGTTCTTAAAGTCACCAATTTTGCAACCGGTGCAAATGTATCATGGTAGTCCACCCCCTCCCTTTGTGTAAAGCCTTTTGCAATGACTCTCACTTTATACCTTTCCACCTCACCATTTGGTTTGAACTTGATCTTGTACACCCATTTTGAGTCGATGGCTTTCTTTCCCTTCGGTAATTGTTCAAGGGTCCATGTCCCATTTTGCTCAAGAGCATGTATTTCCTTCCGCATTGCTTCCTTCCAGTTTTCATTTTGGGCTGCTTGATGAAAAAACTTTGGCTCATCAAGATCATTGATGGCACATAGGAAAGCTTTGTGAGTGTTAGAAAAATGCTCATGAGAAACATAATGAGATAATGGGTGCACTGTTTGTTGGTCCGAATCTTTGATTTGTTGGATCCAAAAGAATTAAACGCAAAATAGTTTTATAAATTGTAATAACTTGTCTATATGGTCACAACGTCTCAAACACACTTAGCGGAAGCACAACTTCATATGGACAAAACCTAACCCAAACTCGTAATCCCCTATGAGGGATCCAGCCAATCACGGGCCCACACCAAACAACTCACCTCACACATCCCCCTCACAGTCACCCAAAAAGCCCACACATCAAGAAAACTTGTAATCAAACACAACCTCACGAACACCAAAAACTTTTTAAGTGTGGCAACCCTCCCAAAACGGGAAAAAAACCCTGACACAAAGACACCCTAGTTCGCGTTAAAATCACTCTCAACAAGGAGATGTACACTAGATCTTCTTAGATAACCCAAAGAGGATACAACAAAAACAACATAATCTTAGGAATCAAGCTCAAGATCATAATGGCAAGCAAATAAGAACAAAACGGCAGCCAACACACCCCCCCATAACGCATGCCAACAGCCCCTACTCATCCCCCCTCCAAACACTCCTCCACCTCCCCCAACCCCAGGGACAGAACCATCCTCTCGATGCTAGGCCGCTCACCTGTCCAGCCAACCTGCACCGCTCCGACTTGCAATTCTCCTAAGATCGAAAAAAAACACTGCCTTGGATTTTGGGTATATATTTTAGCAACCGAACATCTTCAATCTATATCTATTATCTTTTTCTCTCCCTCACAGCACTTTACACATCTTACCCCTGCATAACCACAAACCTCGAGTCCTTACCATACCACACAAGGCATGGCCACAATGTGTTCGGCTATTAACCCTCATGGGCTAAGGAAAAATAAACACAACAAATCCAAATCATCCCATTTCTCCCACTTTCTTTTTCAGCCTATAAGGATGAGTACTTCATCCATGGCATCGAGACAACACACCTTCCCTGTTCTCTTGCTACAGCCTTTGTCAACATATCCGAGGCGTTATCATCCGAAAACAATATTAAGTTCAAACATGACCAACTCAAGGCAATCTCTAATCTAATGATAACGAATGATCAATATCTTTTGTTCTTTTGAGAAACATTGCGAATTCTTAGCAGATGAATAGCAACTTTGATTGTCACAAAGCAAACCAGCATAACGTTGTTTGCCTTTGAAACAAGGTCTTTAACAAAAAACTTTTTTCAACCTATAATATTATCTTTGGTTACGGTTCTGTATGCTTGCATATACTCAGATCTGTTGTAGACCAATGCCACACAACTTTTTGCAATCTAGATTGCCCATGAAACTGCTCCCCACCCTTGCAAAGGTCATCAAATATCCATGAATTCGATTTACATGTTGTCTTATTTTCCAACCTATCTGTTCTGTAAACCAACAAGCATGGGTTTCCTATTTCCAAATGTGATACCTAATTTTGAAAGATACCATCTCGCAGATAACAAATATCATTTTTTAAACACACAGCTTTCCAAAAGCATCTTACACCACGGAAAGGCCCGGCCCCGCAAGACAACACCCCCTCAATCGTGCGCAAACATTCGGCGCCTATAACACACCATACTATCCTCCCATCACCATACCAACGCTCCCGGCCACATGACCACAAACCCCTCAATTTCAAAATTCATACTTAGCACCGTGGTCAAAAATAAACAGTAAGCATAAAGTAGGTAGTACGCGGGGAACAACCACTAAGTCTTTATCATCCATGTTATCCTGCAAAACACCTTCACAATATAATGCTGCTTGTGAATAATGCAACCTTCTTTCTTTCTTGGCAACCCTCTATCATCACCTACTCACCACACACACGGAAAATCCGAATAGCCAATGATACTAGTAAGGTTGAGCCCAAGTCTTTACCTAGAAAAGTACTTGAGCCTCAAATCTTGTTATCAAATTGGGCTATATAAATTCTAAATGTTTCTTACCAACAATTTAACATATCATTCGAACATATACAACTAAGATGCTAAAGTCATCAATCCCAAAACTTCTGAAAGCAAACCCAGCCTCCGTATAAAAACGAGACAGCCGTAGCTACTCAATGCCCGAGACTCCCATAACTTGTCCCCACAGTCCCACGTAGCATGCTTCACCCCCACACCCCTACCACAAACATTTTCACCATTCTACCCACTAGCCTTCCAAATATCCTCTAAACCAGCCAAACCAACAGATACCACCCCCACCCGCAAGTATATAACTTTAACCAGATCACCAAGCCCGCAACGATTCATGACAAACCCATATAGCACCAACGCCTCAAGAACACGGCTAGCCGCCAAACAAGAAACCACCACGAAATTAGATACCTTCAACACAACCGGAGAGAAATCCTCCATCAAAATCAATCACCACTTTTCCTTATCTGACTGAAAACCTTTAACAACCACCAATCTGGCCTTGTACCCCTCTGCTCCTAGAAGTAATTTCTCAACATTACACAGTCTTCATTGTAAAGCCCATATATGCTTTTTTAATCAAAGCTTCTTGCCCGTTATGCACAAGCTTCAAACAAACCAACTCCAAAGGTATTGTTCTCTCAGCATGCAAGGAATCCATCTATCTTCCAGGCTGGTCCAAACCCTTTCTTTTTTGTGTTATATCTTTTCCATAGCATCTCTCTTTCTGCAAATAACACCTTTCGCGGCCGGGGTGAACTGCCACTTCGAATTACTCCGGGAGCTCTCACCGCTGCACATCAAGTAAGGTAAAAATACAAACTTCATTAATGTACAACAAACTCCAATTGGTGCCGCAAGCAGCACTCACAAGGCCTCATAGCGCTCAGCTCTCCGGTCGATCCCCCCCCTCCGTGCCCCCGCCACCCCGCCACCTGTCCCCTCCGATTAATCCCTACACCGTACCATTACCTGGACCCATTCCCTTAGACACACTCAACAACGAAATTAATTCACAACCGACCATCCCCCCTCACCATCCAAACCACCACCCTCCGGTCGCCTCCCAGTTCAATCGATATTGCATAACCACCTACTTTCAGAATACTCATCACATCCAACAGATGCGGACCCAAAAATGTAATAGTTCAGGCGGGACCCCGGGGACCCTCCTCGGGGAGCCAGAAAACCGTCCCGTAGGTATCCAATACCCGCGACACAGGGGCTCGGGTGAGCCACTCAACACGGGACTTGGGATCCTATCGCAGATAACGCCCGACACCAATTCCGCCTATCTACCCTCTTGGTCCCGTCCCATTGGTGTGTTTGCCCTTAAGGGGGGTTGTCTCTCTCGGCCTCTGGTGTGTCTGGGTGCCATCCCCCTCTGTTGTCAGGGGGGCGGCTCGGGCGGGTCATTTTAGGATTTGGGGTGTCTCGTCCCTCGTTCTCTCCGGTCTCTCCCGTCTCTCACCCCCTTACCTCCTAGGGGGGAGGGGGGGTCCCGTCCACGCGTCACGGGTCTGCCTGCTTTGTCTCCCGTCGGTCTCGTCTCGGGGTACCCTCCGGGGGTGGGACCTCACGGGGGCGCGGCGGCTCGGTCCCGGTCCTCTGGACCTCCTGGCTCCTCGCCCCCGCGGTCTCCCCTCCAGGGTCCGTCCCTCTGGGCGGGCTCCATTGGGTCTTTTGTCTCGGGTCTTTCTGTCGGGTCCGGGGGATCGGTGTCTGGGTCATCCCTCGCACGTCTCTCCGGCTCTCGTGGCCCTCGGGGTCGTCCCTTGTCGGTCCCCGCTCGGGGGGGTGCCCCCCTCCCTCAGTGGGGTGGTGCACCCAGGTAAAGACACAGCATCTCCACATCTTTCAACAAGTTTCTTGTACCTCGGTCTAGAAGTATGCTCTTTAGTCTTCAATTTATAAACCCATTTGTTTTTCAAAACTCTCTTGCCCTTAGGCAGCTTCACCAACTCAAAGGTATTATTCTCATGCAAGGAGTTCATTTCATCTTGCATGGCTTCAAACCATTCTTTTTTGTGTTACACTCAGGCTCTCCCCCATCAGTAAGTAAAACATACTCATGTGCAGAATAGCGTGTGGAAGGATGATGATCTCTAGTAGACCGCCTAAGCCGAAGGAATGGTAGCATATCAGGTACTGGTAACTCAGGATGAACGTCTTCATCTAAGTTTGGTTACTCTTGAGCATCAACATCATTAGCACCCTGTTCTTCATCATGTTCTTCATCATTCTGAATATCATCTCCAAATTGTGAGTCAAAATGTTTAGGAGGAACCGGATCCAAGTCAATAAGATCATCATTAAGTTTGATCTTCCTCAAACACTACATCTCGGCTACGAATAAGTCTCTTTTGAACTGGATCATATAACCTGTACCTAAATTTATTTTGACCATACCCGAGGAATACACATGGCTTACCCTTCACATCAAGCTTTGATCTTTCATCTTTGGGAATATGCACAGATGCCTTGCATCCAAAAACTCGTAAATGACGGTATGAAACATCTTTGCCGCTCCAAACCTTGTCAGGAACATCAGAACGCAAAGGAACACAAGGGGTTAGATTAATAACATGTATCATCGTATTCAAAGCCTCACCCCAAAAAGAAGCAGGCAACCCTGCATGTGAAAGCAAGCATCTGACTCTCTCAACCAAAGTTCTATTTATCCGCTCTGCTAAGCCATTTAACTATGGTGTCTTTGGTAGAGTCTTTTGATGATAATTCCATGCTCTCTACAATAAGCATCAAAGGGGCCAATGTATTTACCTCCATTGTCAGTTCGAATACATTTAAGTTTCTTCCCTGTCTGCCTCTCAACTAAAGCATGAAACTGCTTAAACACATCCAATACTTGATCTTTAGTCTTCAAGGTATATACCCAAACCTTTCTTGAGTGATCATCGATGAAAGTGACAAAATATGAACACCCACCAAGTGTTTTAGTCTTCATGGGACCACAAACATCGGAATGTACCAGATCAAGTATGTTCTCCATTCTGAAAGGAGAACGACTCTTAAAAGCAAGTCTAGTTTGCTTTCCTGCCAAACAGTGAGAACACTTTTTCAAGTTGATATCATGCACACCAGATAACACATTCTTCTTAGAAAGAATAGACATCCCCTTTTCACTCATGTGACCAAGTCTCTTATGCCATAACTCGGTCATATCATCATTGTCTACAGCATTGACAATGCTCTTGGATATCTTCGGATGAGTCATGTATAACTTGGATTCCCTTTTTCCTCTTGCCACAATCAAGGATCCGAGTGTTACTTTCCACAAACCATTACCAGAACTGTTGTGGTAACCATCTTCATCAAGAAGACCTGTTGAGATAATATTGAGTCTCATATCTGGGACATGTTTTACATTATGCAAAACCAATTCCATCCCCGTGTCAAACTTCAAGCAAATATCTCCAATACCAGCAATCCTTGATAGCCCAGTATTACCCATCCTAACAACACCGAAGTCACCTGGTGTGTAAGATGAATAATAATCTTTTCGTGTTGCAACATGGCACGTAGCACCACTGTCAAGAATCCAACTCGAATCATCATTAGCAAGGTTGACCATATCATAATCATAACAAACAAAGAACTCATCTGTGGTGGTATTTACTTCAGTATTGTCATCACCATCATCATCTTTCTTGTGTTTGTTCTTCTGGTTGTTGTAGTTTTTCTTCTTGTTCTCTTTTTTCAACTGTCTGCAAAACTTCATCGTGTGCCCCTTTTTATGACAATGATAACATTCAACATCAGCAAATTTTCCTTTGCTGGAACTACTACGATGATTACCTCTGTTACTCGGGCCTCTGCTTTGACTTCTCCCCCGCCTTTCTGTGACCAAGACATCTGACTGTGAAGAAGAACCCTGTGACTTTCTTCTCGTTTCTTCATTCAGAATACTGCCTTTAGCCAATTCCATGGTGATAACACCATCTGGTGCAGAGTTGGACAAAGATGTCCTAAAAGTCTCCCAAGTATCCGGTAAAGTACCAAGAAGCCACAAGCCTTGAATCTCATCTTCAAACTTGATACCCATACCTGCAAGCTGATTTATAATACCCTGAAAGGCATTTAAGTGATCAGTAATAGGAGACCCATCAGTGTACTTTAATCTCATCATTTGCTTGATTAAGAACAACTTGTTATTTCCAGTTTTTCGAGCATATAACTGTTCAAGTTTGTTCCAAAGAGTACGAGCATGTGTCTCCTCACAAATATGGTTCAAAACATTATCATCAACCCATTGCCTAATATACCCGCAAACCTGTCTATGCAAAATAGTCCATTCTGCATCTGTTTTGTTCTCAGGTTTCTCAGTAGTAAATACAGGCAAGTAGTAGTCTTTAACATAAAGGAGATCCTCTATTTTTCCTTTCCAAACATGATAATTAGAACCATTCAAACTAACCATCCTACTTGTATTAGCTTCCATCGTTCAAACAGGTTAAGTCCCCAAACCAAGAACCAAGCTCTGATACCAATTTGACAGGTAAGAACAATGGGTCACAACGGTATAAACACAATTGCGGAAGCAAAACCTTCGTTTGACAGCACTTACCCAAACCCGTATGAACCTATGAGGATGCAAACAAATAGGGAAAAATAAAAACAACTCTAATCAGCCCCTAACAGTCTCAAATCAGCATATAAAAAATGTAATCAAACACACAGCAAGAACACCAAACTTTTAGCGTGGAAAACCCCAAAACAGGTAAAAACCACGGGACACCTAGTGCCGCTTAAATTCACTATCAACGAGGAGAGGTACACAAGGTCTTCTCTAGATAACACTAGAGGTATACAACAAACATCATAATCTTGGAATCAAGCATCAAGATATATGGCAACAATCAAAGAACAAGAAAGGAAGAATATCACCAAATAAGATGCAATCTGCCCAGGTATGAAAATGGACTTCCAGGCCTCAAAATCAAAATCCCAACGGTCAGAACCTTCCTCTCGATGTCAAGAAGCTACAGTCCAAAAATCGTAACGATCCGACGGTGCAATCTCCGGTGATCGAAAAAACACTGCAGTTGGATTTGGGTGATATATTACTCTGAGAATCTTCTTTCTTTTCTTTTCTTTTCTTCTCCTCACAACTCTTCACACATCTTTCTGCTACCCACAATAATAAGAGTCCTTAAATAGACCCAAGATGGGCCTCAATGTGTTGGGCTATTAATCCTCATGGGCTAAGAAAAAAATACCCAACATTACGCAGTTTCGATAATGTAGAGAATAACATTATCAACGCCAATTAGCCAACGTTCTGTATCTGATTAAGAGGAAGGGTGAGATAAATGGTGGCGGCTATATTCAAGAATGAGTAATACATGGTAGCTGGTTAGGATCAAGAACCAGACACATTTTTTAACTAATGAGATTTTCCCAAGTTATACCTAGTAACTGTTATACCTAGTAACTATCACTGTTTACAATTAAAGGTATATGTAGCATCATAAAAGTAGGGGCTTTTGCATATATATTCTCATAATGGAGTATGATATCCCACGAGTTTAATTCATACACAACTAATAAGCAACCCAAATAAGCTCTAATAAGCCGAATTTAATAAGAAGAAAAAGGAGGAAATGGAATGGTAGAATTGTGAGATTTAAGAACTATTAACCATTAACAACCACGAGTACGCAGCAGATATGGATCAAGTTTGGTACATATGATTAACACACAATAAACATAAAGAAATAATACCTCTTGAAGAATCAAATGCTAATGAAACAAAGTGGTTAAATTACCACCTCTACGGTTGCTCACACAAGTACGTCACGATGCTAGTCGTCACTTCACGTCTCAAACATCAAGTGTTACTTTTGTTTCTCGAACCGAATACCAAACAACAAGTGTTCATGATCTTGCATTTAAACCAATCTAATGCAAGATAGTATTTATATTACGTTCGAATGGTATACAAGAACAATTGAAACAATGCTCTATATATTATATATAGTATGCTAGGTAGCCTAGGATACACTATAATAATATATACATAAAATCTTGTTTTGCTTTTGTAGTCGAATGTTGAGAAAAGTAAAACAAACAGGGATTACTTTTGTATGTAGTATGATTTTCTTTTGTGTGTGACTTTATGAATCGGACGAATTTATGAGAAGAGGTATGGGGTGCTTATCACAACTCTTCCATCTTATCCTAAACACTCATCATTATCACTATAATGTTCACACAAATCCCTTTCTAGAATCTTTCAAAATCTGCCACTTTTAGGAGGAGGACAAGAGTTTCTGTTTCGACCATTTAAGCCCTTCTCTTTTTTTATTTAACGGATATATAATGTTAGTTAACCGTCTAACGAAAACTAACGACCGTTTAAATATATTTCGTGAAACATATTATATATATAATAAATATAAATGAGTTATATATATCAAATACATAATAAACGTACTCTTCGTGTCTTAGCGTGTGTGCCCCCAATAGGCTCACACATTTCTAGTCGTATAGGTGCTAATCCAACTAACATATTCCAACAGCTCTCACTTGGGAGTTGGAGTAGCAGACAACACATATACTAACGACGGAAACGTCTAGCAACACTCACATTCGTTGTTAAAACTAGAAATGTCTGAGATCAAGTTTCAAAAACATTCTCGGTAGAAGGGTTATGTATCTCTTGCTATAATCATCCCTTTGTTCA
>BQNB010066682.1:0-34469 GCA_026074375.1 Tanacetum coccineum
TCAATTTAATTATTTAACCAACCACCAAACTTACAACTTTAAATCTAGATCTTTTATCAACGTGTCGCGTTGATGTAATTATTCATCGGGAAACCCAAGTACATCATTTTAGGCTAGTGGGACTTAGCCGTTAAGATTATTCGCAACTACTTGATCGAGCAGTTTCGTCTTCCGTTCATGTTGTGCATATTAGATGCCTATCTGTCAATCGTTCTTCATCATCGAGGTGAGTTTCATAACCTCGCTTTTCAATCTTTTGAATGTTTATAAACCCACGAGGGGGATACATGCTTGTCTACAAACTCTTTTACTTACTCGGTTACCTTATACCAATATGATTGTTTTTAAAGGATATTGTGAGTTTATAGCCCCACGTTTTACATGTTTTATATATATATTTGGGGAGAGAACATGCTTGTTTACAAATGCATTTACGTGGTTGATTACAAATTGGTTCACATTCTCATTTACATAGCTCACTATGGGATATATTACTTGACTTCATTTTTGGTCACAAATATATGTACTTTACTTTTGAAATGATTACGGATTAGCTTAAGCGGATTGAACTGATAATAATATGGTATTGCCCGGGTGTTCTTGGAGGGGACACCGGTAACGGGTATATATAAGTCTACGTCACAGCTTCATGAACTGTAAATCACTTGGAGGGTGAGCGCGAATGTTATGAAATAGATCTATTCGGGTGTGATCCCCGTTCGGGTGATTAGCTATCACTGAGCAAACGAACGTTATAATATGTTGTCTACGCGAATGTTATAAAATAGATCTATTCGGGATTGACAATCCCCGTTCGGGTGATTAGCTATTACTGGGCAAACGAACGTTATAATATGTCAGATTACGATTGGTTGGGCCTACAGGGCCCACAACACTTCCATATGAACTCTTACTGTTATATTAGTGCATCGGTTTCATGAGCTTAGAGTAATCGTAAACATTGTTTTATACTCACATGGATAATTACTGTGCCTTGAATAAAGTGGCAATACATACTTGAAACATTTTGGTGATATATATATAAATATCATACATGCTTTGAACAATTGCGATACAACGATCATACGTACATTTTTGTGACTATTTGGGGATTGAAATGGTCATGCATACTTTACAACTATTTGATTTCTAAAAATCATACATACATTTTGGAAGGACATTTAAGGATTTTAAATGGGCATACACACTTGACAGAACTTTGGTTCAGCATTTATACTTAAAAAAATCTTTGAACTCACCAACTTTAATGTTGACACTTTTTAAGCATGTTTTTCTCAGGTAAATTAGATGCTTGAATTATTTGATATGCATTGGAGTCTAAACTGACAAGATTTCATCTATGGATTTCTACATACATACAAGTGATCAAATCTCGTTGTGTTAATTTCAAGCTTTTCATTGTGATGCAATTATGGGACAAACATTATATCAATTTCAAGGAAATCAACGAGATTACTTTTCAAACAACACATTTAGAGGTCGTTCTCTCGTATCTAGCACTGTGTATTATGAAGTAACGCCCCTGGACACATTTCCGCCGTGACATAATTTTGGGGGTGTTACAGATTGATATCAGATCACTGGCTATAGAGAACTAGGTTGCATCTTTTACCCTAGACTATAGCCGTTTTCGCAAATATTGCATCACAACAAACATTTTCAAAGTGCATACACACTACTTGCTTACTTGCTTACATTACTTGTTGCATTAAGTGCTTACATGACATACATATATATAATATATATATGTTTACATCCCTTTTTGAGTATATCATACGTTTATTTATATAAGAGTTATTTATATAAATATTAGAGCATTTCTCAGACATTGTGAGTTGCACAATGGTCTCATTTTACTTCTTAGACATTATGAGTTGCACAATGGTCTCACTTCGTTCTCAGACATTGTAAGTTAAACAATGGTCTCACTTCGTTCTCAGACATTGTAAGTTAAACAATGGTCTCTAGGAATATAATTTTTCTTCATAGCTTTATACAATATCGTATTACATGGATATCGTCATAATTTTTGTTTACATGGAATTATGTGTGAATCTAAGTATTACAAGTCTTGTATGGGCAGGACTTGTAATATAAGGATTGATATAATAATTGCTATGTAAACAAAACCGCAGTGGGCACGTGGATGGTCTGTTTTACGATGGGGGGATTAACGTGCAATGGAATCTGGAAGTATGGACAAGTCTTTTTTGGGCGACTTGTAATAGGAGGCATTGATATGATATATCGCTATGTTTGACACTCGTTCATAGAGACCTTTACCTTGTTTACTCTACCCGAGTACTCATTAACTATCTTGAACTCTAGGTCGATATTCCTTGGTAGTTTTACTCCTCGTCTCCGAAGAGGAGTTTGGAACACTCGTCCCTTATTCATTAGAGCACATGCATCGTTATGTCATCCATCACCTTGAAGGTTATGTGAGTACGCGTATTGCATCGGGAATTATTAAGTAGGATGATTTATAATCTATTTATTTGAAAGGATTGGGACGCATCTTCATTTACTTAAATAAATTTGAAAATCCCACGAACCATAATTTATCATTTCTTATTTACATAAATTTAGGACGCTGCCTTTATGTAAGTATGAATTATAAAATGAGAGCTAATGTATCCGATATGAGACGAGTATGAACTCGAACCCGATAATCACCGGAATCGTTAAAAAGGTTTAGAAGCACAATAGTGTCCTAGCCACTCTGCAAAAAATCTAAGGCCTCCTTGAAACCTACCTATCCTCATTCTTAAGTTATTACTTTTGGCCGTTGCTAATCCCACTCAATCACGAAACTAGGGAACTGTTAGTGGAGCTAACAGACTTGTTACACAATTGAACTATTGGAGTTGCTTCATCCTCGAACTAACGACTGAGTACCATATTCCGCCGTCTATCGCATAAGCTCTTCCGCGAGCTCCTCCCATTTGATTGAACTTTATTATAGGGACATCATTTCTTGAAATTTCCTCACCCTCTGCATCCCATCAATGTTTGTTATAGTTATCGTCGTTATAGTTGATTGTTTTTTTGTTGTTAGTTCCTGGAGGGGTCCCAGCTTGTAGAACTTTATCCAATAGGTAATGCAACCCCTTTAAACCAGAAAAAAAAGATAAACACCTATTGACAGAGAGATAGTCGAACTATTCTTTTGGGAAGACTTAGGCTCGCGATAGCATCCTATACTAGCCCAGTAAGGAGGGTACTTACATCAAAAGCCACGTCAGGGGGCGTACACACACAATCACGAACATTACAGATAGCAGAAAAGAGACTCCGTCTTGGAACATTTAAAACTTAATACAGACACACTCACGTGACTACACTTTCTTCTTGATGATTTCACTATTAAGAGACTTTTTTTTATTGGTATTCCATCTCTTTCTGAGGATGATTTTACCAAAGAAACCATCCGTGTTGAATATGAATGGAGGCCGTCCAGATGTGATACATGTAAGATTTTTGGTCATGTTCATGACTATTGCCCTAAAAAAGTGGTGAGTCCTTGTAACATCCAGCAATTTTTGAAATTTTAAAGGACTATTTTACCCTTTGACTTTTTGGGTCTGACTTGACTTTTTGACTTTTGACGTCTTGTTATCGCATAAAAACGATTACCGCGTAACCGGTAAAATTTTCGGAACATATTTTAATAATAAATCATATTTATTATTACATTACCTCGAGGCGCAAATTTATTTTAACTTATTTGACTTGAAAACGAAAAGATATATGTTATTTTTGAGTTGACTTATCAAAAACGACCCACTAGATCACGTTTTCACGACTCGGACTCTAAAGCAATTTGATGTAAAACGACATTCTGGACAACTTTTCAGTTTTACCCGAGAGCCGAAAACGAGCAGAAGATGACTAAAATACCCTCGCAAAATTTTGAACAGCGCACACAACGCGTGCCGACACGAAAAATAATTAAATTATATTTAATTATCGCATTTTATTAAACAAAAATAATTAATAAAATATTAAGGATTTTATTCAAAAGCGTTTGTTGACAACGCGAATATTCGAGTTAAAATTCATTTCTTTCGGACAAGGCACAATCGGGATATCAAATAAATAACAAATATTTTTATAAATATTATAAAAATATTTATGAAATACTATCAAGTAAATACTCATTTTTATCGGAAAAATAATTTGAAAAACAATGGCGCAAGTTTCGTGACTCGAATCGATCGTTAACTAGTTCAAACAAGTCCCGAACCGATAGTTATCAAAACTATATTAAAAACTTACACAATTAACCCTGGGCTATTTGTAACTTGTCACTTTTCTTATAGTATATATATATAAATCTTTTATATTTTTTCATTTCATTCATATAAACACACACACACACACTTCCTCTTCTCTCTTAAATTTTCAGGCGACCACCACCGGCCGGATTCCGGCCACCACCGCCGCCCCTGAAAAAGTTTTTCGGCGAGTATTCCAGCCGAGTCCAAAAATGTTTCTCACCACCCGATCTACCCGATCCCCACCACCACGCGCCTCCACGCGCTGCCACCACCCCACCACTGCCACGCCATCATCACCACCACGATCCACCAACACCACGCCACCACCACAGCCGCCATCAAACACCACAAGGGTGCATTTGGGTGGCTGTCACGAAGCACTTAGGGTGCGTTGGGTTGGTGTTTTGCACCAAGGGTGCGTTTTGTTATTTAAAACAACAGCTAGGGTGCGTTGGGTTTGACGAAAACACCACCAAGGGTGCGTCGGGTTGGCTGTGTGAACGCACGAGGGTGCGTTTGGTTTTCGTTACCGCACCAAGGGTGCGTTTAGTTTTCATATTAGCACGAGGGGTGGGTTTGGTTTACTAGGATCACAGTTAGGGTGCGTTTGGGTCAGTATAGACCACATTGGGTGCGTTTGAGTAGGCCAAAAACCGTATCGGGTGCGTTTGTTTTGCTGTTTAAACAACCAAAGGGGTGTTTGGTTTTGGGGTTAACGGCAGCCAAACGGGCTGTTTGGTTTACACAGATTAGGGTGCGTTTGGTTGGTTTAACCGCACATCAGGGGTGTTTGGGTGAGCAGGAAACACATTAGGGGTGTGTGTGGGTGAGCAGGAAACACATTAGAGGTGTGTTTGGTTGAGCAGGAAACACATTAGGGGTGTGTTTGGGTGAGCATGAAACCATTAAAGGTGTGTTTGGTTTAAGAGAGAGACAAAAGGGCGTGTTTGGTTTGACAATTTCAAACTAAGGGTGCGTTTGGTTTTATAAGACGACCACAAAGGGTGTGTTTAGGTTAGCAGTTTCATAATAAGGGTGCGTTTGGTTTAGCGAAACGACATAGGGTGCATTTGGGTTAGTAGAAAACAACAAGGGTGCGTTTGGTTTATATAAATCAACATTTAATATATCGTAAAATTTGATAAATATAAAACCGGATATATTGGTGGTTTAAAATGGTTAAATAAATATAATATATGATTATATATTTAAAACGCGCGAGTAATTTCAACGCGGATTGATTGAAAAAGGATTTAGTTCTATAGTTTTAAGATTGTTTAATTTATTTATAATTATACAATAACCATATAAACGAACGAGAACTATACTTTTACAACAAGGCAACTAGTTTAGTTAAAGGTCGTAACGAAATACTGAATTATAAAATATTATAATTCCCGACTGAAAGATAAAGTCATAACTTTGTAAAAACCTTACAAACATCGGTTACATGATTCGTAACATTAAAACGTGCGTTACTTTTATACGAGAACTGTTAATAATTAAATTGGTGATTTTCCGAACACGTGTCGAAATGTGTGTTTTAATTATTATTCTCACGTCTCTTATATAGTACTTTCCTTATATATAATACATGTCGTGTATTATATACATTTCAAATTATTCTCTCGGTTGTTTAATGTTGTTACATAATTCACGATACGAATTATGTACTTGTTCAATTTTTATATGTAATATATACGGAATATATTACACATTTTACGTTTACTTTCGATTTATTTTAATTAACCAACCACCAAACTATTACAACATGGAAATCTAAAACTTTTATTTTTAAGACCATTGTTCGGTTCTAAAAACGGAGAGTCTAAAAATAGTAACTTTCTGTAAATATTCGAGACAAGTTATGATTGGACGGAAAACAATATATATACATATAATATACTAAGGGTTAAGGTTTAAAGACGCGCAAGTGGATTTCTCATCACATGTATGTATGTATGTAAACATATAAAAATATGTATGATTTCGTCGTTACGATGTACGCATCGTTGATCGTACTTAATACGTGTTATAATCAAGCGACATAATTATAGGTCGTGGTCGAGATCGTTGCAGATTCGGTTGTGATTTATTTGGATTATTTGATCGTGGTCTTTGATCAAGGTGAGTTTATAGCCCCATGTTTTACTGGTTTTACATATATTTTTGGGGTGAGAACATGCTTGTTTACAAATGCATTTACATGGTTGATTACCTGTTTGGTTTACATACTCATTTATATACTCGCGAGGAGATACAATACTTGGTTAAATTTTTGAACGACTATACTTTTATGATTACGGATTAGCTTAGGTTGCATGAACTGTAAATCACTTGGAGGGTGAGCGCGAATGTTATGAAATAGATCTATTCGGGATTGACAATCCCCGTTCGGGTGATTAGCTATCACTAGGCAAACGAACGTTATAACATGTCGGAACACGATTGGTTGAGTCTTCAGCGCCAACAATTACATACACACGATTATGTATAGAAATTCCCGGGTGTTCTTGGAGGGGACACCTATGATGGGTACATATTAATTTTAGAAATGCCCGGGTGTTCTTGGAGGGGACACCTAGTGGCATACATACAAGTCTACGTTCCAGTTTCATGAACTTAGAGTAATGGTAATCATGGTTTCATACACACTTGAACCTCTACGTTGCCTTGAATAAAGTGGTAATACATACTTTGAACAATTGTGGTTCAACGTTCATACGTACATTTTGTGACTATTTGGGGATTGAAATGGTCTTGCATACTTTACAACTATTTGATTTCTAAAATCATACGTACATTTTGGAAGGACATTTAAGGATTTAAATGGTCATACACACTTTACAGAACTTTGGTTCAACATTTGTATTTATAAAAAACCTATGAACTCACCAACTTTATGTTGACCGTTTTAAGCATGTTTTTCCCAGGTGAATTAGATGCTTGTATTATCTAATATGCATTAGAGTCTAAATTGACAAGAATGCATTTATGGATTTCTACTTACATACAAATGATCAAATCTTGTTGGGTAGCTTTCAAGCTTTTCATTATGATGCAATTACGGGACAAATGTTATATCAATTTCAAGGAAATCAACGAGATTACTTTTCAAACGACACATTTAGAGGTCGTTCTCTCTGTTTCTCTTGTATCTTGTCGCTGTCTGTATTATGAAGTAAACTGCACCGGGACACCATTTCCGTTTTGCGGAACCTATTTTTAGGGGTGGGTGTTACATCTTGGTTTTCTAAATATATGTTAATTCTATTTTAATTAAAACATATGGTAAACCTACTGTCATCTAAATCCTAATTTCTACTGGTAAAATAGGGGGTTTTCAGCCTCCTGACGCAGACTGGCACGGTTTGGTTGGTGACTATAATCAATTCAGTAAATGACTTACCCACGCAAGATAAATTAACCAAATATGAAAATGAGCGGTTTGACCCTTATCTAAGGAAAAATATATTAACCATTATTAATCCGATTAGTTAGATTGTTGGTTTATTTATTAAGTGCAATGGATTTTTTCTTTTGAGGTGGCTTTTACATTCTTGAACTTAGGCGTTACATCATCCTAAGGACCTAGACACATTAATTATGTCACAATTTGAGCTCCCGCATTAAAGCATCCTTTATTTTGCTGATCATTATAATCTATCTTAAGATGAAAGCATTGGTGATCTTTGTATCCCTAGCTCAGAGAGACTTTACCCAATTACCGCTTTAATGGTCAATCCTATACACTAGTAGTCCTCTTGTCCAAACTATCCCATGGAATCAGAACGTTGTTTTTGGTTGAATTATCTAGGTCACCTGCTAGTCAACACGATTGGGCAATATCCAATTAACTAGTTAAGCCCGAAGCGTATCCTAGACACAGACTTAGAAGGACAATATTTATGTAACTATTATTCTAGATGTATAAATTAATATATGGAGAGCTATCCGGATCTTGATCCCCTTGGTCGTTTCATAGATAAAATCTAGAATCGATATTATAACAAAATATAAATTGATAAACAATAACAAGCACTCAACGATAATTCAAGGGAAATCGATATTTTAACAAATCCAACATTCAAACTCTTTTCATATTGGCTAATACCCGAAGGTATAGCCTTCATACGTCATAATAAATACAAAGAGCAATTTAATTTACACAAGCGTAAACTAATCGAGTTAACGACAATGATACAAAAAAACTAAACGTGATTACTAAAGTATTTGGAAATTACACGATGTTATTCTTTGGAATTGAATACGGTGCTTGACATATTCTGCTCTTTTTTTCCTTATAAAAATTGACTTCTTTTGGGTTTAGGTATCGAGAATTTGATTTAGCAACCCTGGTGGTGGAAAACTCGTTTTTGAGTTTTCTATTTTTAAGTGCTCTTTTTCTCCTCTAAAAATTGACTTTTGTGGTTTAGGTATCGAGAATATGATTTAGCACCCTGAAAACTCGTTTTTGAGTTTTCTATTTATAAGGTCTGGAAGTCGGTTGAATACGGAGTATCCAATGGGTTAGATACGGCGTATTGGGGATTTCTTAGAGTAGGGACCACGTTTGATATCTTCTAGAATATTATATTGATTCCATATCTTGAATACGGCGTATTGAGTCCTCTGGATACGGCGTATTGGTCTTCAGAATAGAAATATTCAAAATATCTTCATTTAAGCTCCAGAATGCGCGCCTTTTGCTATCTTTCACCAATTACTCCATATTTACTGCAATTCTCAAATATAAACGATTAAGTAACAATTCTCTGCAATAACTATACAAAATAGGTTAATATCGTGGGATAAATGATGCTATAAAATAGACGTTATTTGATGTCATCAGTTATGCACCGCTCTGGTACTTGCTCTCCATAACTTTGATAAATTATTTATGGTGGAGTGTGATGCATGTCGAGTAGGGATTGGAGTTGTTCTTTCTCAAGAAGGTCGACCTGTTTCTTATTTCAGCGAGAAATTAAGTGATGCTCGTAAAAAATGGTCGACTTATGATCAAGAATTTTATGCAGTGTTTAGAGCATTGAAACATTGGGAGCATTATCTTATTCAAGATCAATTTGTTCTATACACTGATCACCAGGCATTAAAGTACATTAATAGCCAAAAGGATTTAAGTAAGATGCATGCTCGTTGGGTTTCTTACCTACAACAATTCCCTTTTACATTAAAGCATAAGTCTGGACATCAAAATCAAGTAGCCGATGCATTGAGCCGACGTGCAACCTTGTTGGTGACTTTGACCCATGAGGTAACTGGATTTGATGTTTTTCGTGACGTGTATGCCGATGATGAAGATTTGGGAAACACATGGAGTAAACTTCCCTTTGATGATTATTCTATGCAAGACGGGTATCTTTTTAAGGGAAATTGTTTGTGTATCCCTCGTTGCTCGTTGAGAGAAAAGTTGATTCACGATCTTCATAGAGGTGGATTAAGTGGTCACCTAGGTCGTGAAAAGACCATAGATATCTTGGAAGAGCGATATTATTGGCCCCATCTTAAAAAATATGTGGTTACGTTTGTATAATGATGTCACACATCTAAGGGTCAATCACAAAATACGGGTCTCTACATGCCATTACCAGTTCCTGAGTCTATATGGGAGGATTTGTAAATGGACTTTGTTCTGGGTTACCTCGAACTCAGCGTGGAGTGGATTCTGTTTTCATTGTTGTCGACAGGTTCTAAAGAATGGTGCATTTTATCCCATGTAAGAAAACATCAAATGCTTCACATGTGGCTCGTCTATTCTTTCGTGAAGTGGTTCGTCTACATGGGGTACCTAAGTCTATTGTTTCTGATCGTGATACAGGGTTTCTAAGTTATTTTTTTGATAACTTTGTGGCGTGTGTTTGACACGTCATTGAAGTATACCAGTTCAGCACATCCACAAACCGATGGGCAAACAAAGGATGTTAATAGAACACTAGGTAACTTGATTCGTTGGATTTGTAGAGATCAGCCGAGCAATGGGACTATGCGCTACCTCAAGCAGAATTTGCCTTTAATAGTAAAACCCATAGTTCTATTGGGAGGTCACCATTCTCAGTTGTGCATCAAAAGTCACCACGACATGTCGTTGACTTGGTGAAACTACCAAAACTTCGTGAATATAGTTCTACTGCAGCAAAATTGGCTAATGATTCACAAGCTATTCAGGAGGAGGTTCGACAAAGGCTAGAAGAAACTAACCAGAAATTTAAAGAAGCTGCTGACAAGCATCAAAGAGTCAATGTTTTTGAAGTCGGTGAGATGGTGATGGTTTTTCTTCGTCGTGAGCGATTTCCAGTTGGAAAATACAACAAGTTGCAACCATAGTTTTAAAAAGCACGCCTTAAGGCGTGCCTAGGCTCTAAGGCTCAAACTCTAGGAATTTTTTTTCAGATCAAGGATCCGCACATGCATAAGGCTCACAAAAAGCGCAGAGCCTTGGGATTTAGAGCCTTGAGCCTAGGCGCGCCTAGGAAAGGTGACAGATTTTGAAACTTTCTTTTTGAATTTATCATTCATTGCCCTCATATGTTAATAATAGATTACCTAGAAACTAAATAAATCAATCAATTTGAGTGTCTGGTCATTCAATTCAAGTGTATACAGACTCCTCCCTCTATATTACGTATGAGATAACGTAATCTTGTCATGCTATGAATCTGATACATTGCTTGATATTTTTGGTTTAACTATTTAATTTTTTAGATATATTAATTATTTTAGTGTTATTTAAGTCAACATTAATCTATAAATTTTTGCCTAAACTATTATAATTTACTGTAGTTCAATGCGACTCATATTCATGAAACTCGCGCATTGATCTGCGCCTCGCCTCAAGGCTCCATAAGCCCTTTGCGCCTTTGTGCTCCTTGATCCTTTCAAAACACTGGTTGCAACCCAAGAAGTATGGACCATACAAGATTACATATAAGATCAATGATAATGCATACGTTGTGGATTTGCTAAAGGATATGAACATAAGTAGTACTTTCAATGTGGCTGACTTATCGTGTTACCATGCTTCTGATGTTCCTTTGTATCCGGATAACTCGAGGGCGAGTTCTTTTCAGGTGGATGGGACTGACATGGGACACAGATAGCAGTAGCATACCAATACCAGATATGCATTGCTTGCTTTGATAAACTAGTATTATAGGTAGATAAGTATTTGTTTTCCTTGTTGACTAAGTTTTGGTGTTTTAGGATGATTAGGATTCCTTTTCTTTAGTTTTTATTCTCTATAAAAACTCATGTACGGGACCTGAACAATTCATTCGATCAATATATCCATTCAAGTTTTACTATCTCTGTTCTATTAGTTCCCAGGAGGCCTAATAGTTGTTTGTAAATTCCGTCTTGTGAAGAGCGATTGTCTTCGTAAGTATCCATACCGTATTAGTTACTCATCTTTTTCTTAAGAAGACAAAATTTAAACCAATTTGGGAATAATTCCTCTTTTAGTAAAACTACATGTAGTGCTGTAACATATTTCATCCATATAGCCTAAAATCTTAAGTTATCAAACATAATTTGAAGACATTGATCATTTACATTTTGAGTGAAGTACAAAATTTAAGTCGGTCACTCGATTTTCAAATGGTCACGTGTGTTCACCTTGTAAATTTAGACATTGGTATAAAACGTAAAATGTAATATTCAACTTTATTTTTATAGATCTTTTAGTAACCCAAGTTAAAACATATTCGAAATTTTTGGTTTGATCAACCTGTTCAATGATTTTGGTTATACCTTGAAGTACTTCATCAATCATCATTGAGAGGTATGCTACATCCACAAAGGTTTCCCAAAAGAATGTTGCACAAAAAGATTTGGCATGCATTGATAGGATGATGGAAAATTAAAAGGAAGAGAGAGAAATGAATAAAATGATTTAATTGGTCACAAGTCATTTTGTGGAAGTTTGTTTGTAAATTTTTTATGGATGTAGTATTTTCCAAACTTATAAAATTGCTCTCATAATAGAGCAATTTTCCTAAAAGATATGTCGAGTTGATGTTCATTGCATATGACTATATGAGTGTTAGATTGCAAAAAGTAGCATTATAAATGAATTTGGGGTTCAATATCATTTATTCAAGGCATATAGTGTATATAAAAGGCCACTGAAGTATTTATCTTTTTTCATTACGGCCACCCTGATATTTCACAAGAAGAAAGGGTGACCTTAACCAGGGATCCATATTTAAACCGATGCTACCCTTCCTCAGAAAACCGCACCTTGGCCGCAATGTTAAGTTGTTTCCTACAAACCAAGGGAAGTTGGGATCAAAGTATCAAACCCAAGACCTATTTCACAAAATCCCTCCCTTTCTTTTCCCCAAACTTTTTGTGTGTGGGATTAAAACTTGCGTCTCTACTAGAGAGTCCCAAGCTCCCATCACTGAACTACACCTTTGGATTTCAGAGTCACCCAGATGCTGTGACATAAAAAATAGTTTTTAATATATGTGGGCGGCCTTACTACGAAAAAAGTCGAATAC
Source organism: Tanacetum coccineum (assembly GCA_026074375.1). Classification (NCBI taxonomy): domain Eukaryota; kingdom Viridiplantae; phylum Streptophyta; class Magnoliopsida; order Asterales; family Asteraceae; genus Tanacetum; species Tanacetum coccineum. Next base: position 12,821 of record BQNB010066682.1, read on the forward strand.
TTAGGCACCTAAACACACGTTATCTTTGTAACTTTAAACTCGTCTTTCCATAATCCTTACCCAATAACATCAAATCAAAACTTTAATCCTACACCAACATCATTACATCATAAAACCTAGAAAACAGATCATACCCATTTAGCAAAAACATCAAATTTAACCAAAAAACGTATATAAAAGAATAGTTTTTCGCAACTAACTTAGCATCACAAGAAGATCTTTTATCCTACAACCAGCATCGTGACAATTACGATCAAATCATACCCATTTCACAAAAACATCAAATTTCACAACACCGCATAAAAAATATGAAACAGTAAATAGTAACAAATACTCCCTCCGTCCCAAAATAACTCTCAACATACAAAAACACGCCGTTTAAGAAAAGTGCACTCACTACAGTGATCATCTGACATAATTAAATTCAACCAATGTGGGACGAAGGGAGTTTCATTTAAACTCAATTAATTTGAGTCTTTCGCAACTAACCTAACATCAATATCACATTTTTACTCATTCCCATTTCACTAAAACCTCAAACTCAACCAAAACACATCGGAAAAAAACACTACAAAAACAAGTACTTAATACTCCCTTCATCCCACAGTAACTATCCACATACATAATACACAAAGTTTAAAGAAAGTGAAACAAATATAGTGACAAAACATAACAAAAAATTGAACAAAGAAAGTAACATTTCGCGACTAACCTAACATCAAAATCACATTTTTAAGCATACCCATTTTACAAAAAGATCAAATACAACAAAAAACACTAAACAACTGATAGTAACAAATGGTCCCTTCGTCCCAAATAATTGTCCACAAACATAAACCCGACGGTTTAAGAAAATTGCACTCACTAGAGTTATCTAATGTAACTAAACCGGGACGAAGGGAGTAACATATAAACTCAAATAAATCGAGCCTTTCGCAGCTAACCTAACATCAAAATCATATTTTTAATCTTACCCGTTTCACAAGAACATCAAATTTAAACAAGAACACATAAAAAACACTAAACATCATGTACTAAATACTCCCTTTGTCCCACAATAACAATGATAAAACATAACACAAAATGTGATGAAGAAAGTAACATTTCGCGACTAACCTAACATAAAAATCACATTTTTAAGCATACACGTTTCACAAAAACATCAACCAAAAACACATATAATAGACGATTAAACAATAAGTACTAAAAATACAAAAATCAAGCCTTTTGCAACTAACCTAACATCAAAATCACATTTTTAATCCTATCCATTTCACAAAAACATTAATTTCAAACAAAAACACATAAAAAACACTAAACAATTGATAGTAACAAATGGTCCCTTCATCCTAAATAACTGTCCACGAACAAAAAATAGATCTTTAAGGAAAGTGCACTCACTACGGTTATTTAATGTAACGATACAGGGACAAAGGGAGTAACATATAAACTCAAATAAATCAACCCTTTCGGAAATAACCTAACATCAAAATCACATTTTTAATCATACCCATTTCACAAAAACATAAAATTTATCCAAAACACATAAATAAAAACATTAAACAGTAAAAAAAGGAAGAAAATTACTTGATATTGGAAAAATCTTTTAAGGGTTTTTATATGAGTTTTGGAAGTACAAACATTGTCACAAGCTTTGGTTATCAACGAATAGTGAGAATCAGATAACCCTTTTGGTGGACCTGTCAATTCCCTTTGTTTGTTTAATATGAAATTTACTAGTTCTTGATTTTCTGAACACTTTATTTGGTTCATTTTGGGTCAAAATAGGGTTTTGAAAATGGGTTTCTTTTGGGTGATTTGATGGAATTGGTTAAAGGGTTTTATGATTGGTTGGATTTGTGTTGTGGGTTTTGAGTTTTTGGATGCCAAAGTGTTTGTGTGATTGGATTTGTGTTGGAGTTGAAGAGGCTCCCGCGTGTGTTTGATTTCAAAGCGTTTCAAGTGAAGTGTTGTTTCTTTTTTTCTTAAAAACTTCTTAACCCATATAAAAAAATGTTTGTTTCTTTTTAACTTTTTGCAAAAGGGAATCCTAAATGGAGAAGGTGTTATATTTGAGGTTGTTTGTATTTATAATCACATATTTAACTAAGCTACCCTCATCCTTCTCTTTTATTTTTCTTTTCCTCAAATCCCCTATTCATTACCCTCCTTCTTCTCACACCTACCGTCAAACCACTCCATCTGTAACGACCCACTCCGGAAAGGAGGCCGAAACGTCATAATCATGGTGTCATATCAAAGCATAATAAAGGCATAAAATCATAGATGATAACATAGGAACAAGGTGGAAAGCCGAATCAAACTAGGCTCCCAATTATGAGACAACATGAATAACGTATAAGGAAGTCTAAAGGACGAAACATGTGATCCAAGATAAGTATACACAACAAAATGTACTCGATATAAAGAAAGAAGCTAAATAGTCACTTCCTAAGCACACAACTCTCTCATGCCCAATCTCCCGCGACTCTAGATAACTGCTGATATAAGTAAAGAGAAAAAATACTGCTGAGCAAAGCGCACAGTACGGATATAATAACAATGTAAAAAATAAGTATGAATCCTGGATAGTAAATACAAAAGTAGCGGGAAAGATCAAAAGTTTCATGAGGAGAACCGTGGAGGAATGCGTCATGAAGAATAGGAAAATAAACCTGTTAAAGCGCAATGGTAATACTAATTAAAGATGTCATGAAAATATCATGGATATGATATAAACATAAATAAAAAGAATGCCCACTACTCATTATAATCATACATGTCATAATATTAATGTCCGTGTAATACAGGCATATAATAGTAGGGGCTGCCTCAACAATTAAAATAGGGGTGACGCTCTTATAATAAGTATGGGTGGAGGGATCAGCTCCAATGTGATGGGATGTAGAGCACACACCAACCAATCACCATGAACGTGTAAACATGTAAACTAGGATGCACCCATACGCCCCTGAATAATAATGGCCAAACATGAAATATAATCTGGTAACATGAAAAGGGACAAAGGGACGCCGCGTGAAATCACTCTCAACGCGAAAGAGTCGTGACACAGGTGCCTCATGTGTCACGGTCATGGTACCTCCATGACTAGGTGGTAAGTCATGTAAATCATGGTCATGCGTATATATAGCTCGGGCAATAGAATAAGTCTTGAAATCAAACATGTAAAGGATCATGGCAAAAGACATAAAAATGGGGAAGCATAGCAGTTCTGGGGATGAATCATGAAAAGAAAGAATGTCCTTACTGAAAGGACGGAATATCCGTACCGATAGTTCAAAGACGAATACAAAGTATTCAGAATCCGTACCTTATTTGAATGAATGAAAGACCACAAATAGACGGAGATTAATCCAAGGTCACCAACTCTACAAGAATATACTTATAATGTTACTTTTATTAAATTACGATTGACCTCTCAAAAGTTTTCAAAGGTTATATCATTCTATGATGCTTAAATAACTTTACAATTTTCTAGGTAAATTAACATGACTTTCTTGACTTAAAAACTCATTCAAAACATCTTTAAAAATTCAACCAAAAATCACAGGTCACCTATGATATGTCTAATGTGTCCCCATAAAATAAATTTAATCAATTCGAATTTTAAGTGGTCCCTTGACCCTTGTTAATCAAAACAGTCCCAAAACTGACTGGGCAGAAACTTATGAAAAGTTTACGTCTATTTGACCAAGTTAAACCCCTTAATTAATTATAAGAAAAATCACAGAGGTCACACATATTACTTAGTTTAACATATTCAAAAATTAGCCCTCAAATCCTTATGGTGATTTTATTAAAATTCAAACCCTAAAAGTAAAATTTTCGGAGTTGATTTCCAGAACTGACACTTTTTCTTGTAAATTCGAAAAACTGACCTTCCCTACCTCCAATTGACTTGAGGCCGGATTTTTCAGAAAGTATATTCGTTTTGCTACCCTTTAGACTCCAGAAACATAATAAAATCTATTTTTATCATTGAGTTATGATCTGTTGAACACAACCCAAAATTCTGCCTAGTTTTTAATTAAGAAAAACCCAATCAATTTCATGTTCTAATGTTCTTGTTCTTATTAATTATGATCAAAAACATAAAAATTTAATATGCTAACCTTACTAGATGAAGAAGAATGACACCAAGATGAACACGGATCAATACACCAAATAGAAGAAGAACTTTATTACTAGGATCACCCGAATGATTTAAAACTTCTAATCTTAAAATCTTCAAAACAACAATGGAGGATAATTTGACAGAGGAATTTGAGTGAATACTGGATGAGAGAGAGAGTTGGGGACGTGTAGTATTTATAGTGGTGAGGGGATAATCACCAATTAATTGTGCAGACAATTACACACTTGTTTCCAAAAGTATTTACACTCTATTCCTTAATTATCACAACTAAGTCAAATTTACCCTTTTTAGATATACACAATAATTACTTCCAAATTTCTAATGCTTATCTACTAAAAAAAAATCTTTTTTTTTAATTTAAATACTTTATACCAAAATACCATTATTTCCAAAAATCCATAACTTAAGGTTTTTATTTTCAAATTCTTTTCATATACCATAGGTTATATTTCAAAATTAATATTTTGAAATGAAAAACTCAAATTTCAAAAATGCGGGTTTTACAACTCTTCCCCTCTAAAAAAAATTTCGTCCTCGAAATAGAAAACAAAATTTATGGGTTTTACAACTCATAGATTTCCCCGGTAAGGAACCCTGATAAATGAACTCAGGAGCATGAATGTCACCGAATATAACACGACGCGAATGGCAGTCAACCGAAGCACGGTGTACTGCTAACCAGTCTATACCCAGAATCATGTCAAACTCGCACATGTCTAAGGGAAGTGCATTAACTGAACGAATCTTGTCATCAAACTGTAGAGGAAGATCTCCATACACATGGGTAATACGAGCGGAGTCCTTCAGAGGCGTGGATATACATAATACATGATCAAGTAATACGGGTGTCATAGTAAAACATGAGGCAAACGTGGTAGATATCACGGAATGTGTCGCACCCGTATCAAATAAAACAAACACTGCACGACCGAAGATAAATAATGTACCAGTGATTGTACCTGAAGTATTGGCGGCCTGATCCTGTGTAAGTGCAAAGACACGGCCGGATGCATCTGGCTTCTTGTTGGCATGACCAGACGTACCTGCCCCAGTGTTCTTCTTGCAATCCCGCTGAAGATGACCAGCCTGGCCGCATTTGAAGCAAGTACCAGAAGCACGACGACACTCTCCTGAGTGTCTACGTCCACACGTGGCACAAACAGGGTGAGTATAACCCTCAGAGGGTACCCTAGACTGCTGGGAATCAGAACTGGTAGATCGGTGGAATTGCTGACCTCTGTTCCTTTGGTCGTGTCCAGCACCGGAACTCCTGTTATTGCCGCTAGAGTAGTTGTTATTGTTGTTGTTGTTGTTGTTGTTGTTGTTGTTGTTACCACCACCGCCCTGCCTGTTGGATCCATGGCGGTCATTATTCTGACCGTGACTCCGATAACTACTCTGCTGAGTGGCCGGCTGATACTGGTCCTCACTCTTATGCCTCTTGTTCGACTGCTCAGACCTATCATAATCCTCCCTGTCACGAAGGATCTCTAAGTTGCGAGCAGCATCCGCAACCTGGGCAACATCCGTAAACGGTAGACACATGACATGGTCGAGGATCGACTTGTGAAGACCCCAACGATAGTTCTTCGCCTGCTCTTCTGCAGTGCCAGCAGCCTGCCCAAGAAAACCAGCTAATCGAAGGAAACGCTGCATGTACTCGGTACTATTCTCATTCGCCCTTTGGCGGATGGAATGGTACTCTCTCTTCAAGCGCTCTTGCTCGGCTCGAGGGAAAAACTGAAGAAAGAACAGTTCCTTGAAAGCTGCCCAAGTCAAAGTGTTGACCCACGCATCTCCTCCTTTGGCCTGTTTATAGGCCTTCCACCAAGCCAACGCGTCATCCTCGAACTTATACACAGCCAACCTTGTTTTAAAAGCATCCTCACAATCCATCACATCGAAGATCTTCTCCATATGGGAGATCCAGTTCTCAGCGTCAACAGGAGCTACTGCCTTCTCGAACGAACGGGGCTTTTGCTTATTAAAGCGTTCAAGCCAAGTATGGATAGTGACTGGTGGAGGATTACCATCCGAACCTCCAGCACCATTGCGGTACTCTTCGCGAACCTGCTCGCGAATCTGTGGGATCATGGCATCCACGGCTGCCTGAACGGCCGCAGCGAGTTCAGCATCGGTACGAGTGTTAACCATCTTATTTACAAAGAGGGTTAAACGGTTAAACGGTTAGAAGGTCAAAACGCGAAAGAAGATAAACGTCGATTCTAAAAGAACCTAATATCTACCCAATCCTCACAGGTCAAGTTTTAGAGCCTACAGGTCGAAACCTTTAGCTCTGATACCATAATTGTAACGACCCACTCCGGAAAGGAGGCCGAAACGTCATAATCATGGTGTCATATCAAAGCATAATAAAGGCATAAAGTCATAAATGATAACATAGGACAAGGTGGAAAGCCGGAATCAAACATCGGCTCCCAATTATGAGATCAACATGAATAACGTAAAAGAAGTCTAAAGGACGAAACATGTGTCCAAGATAGTATAGCACATCAAAATGTCTGCGATATAAAGAAAGGAAGCTAAATAGGTCACTTCCTAAGCACACACTCTCTCATGCCCAATCTCCCTCTAGATACCTGCCGTATAAGAAAGAGAAAGAAAATACGGCTGAGCATAACGCTCAGTGAACGGATATAATAACAATGTAATTAATAAGTATGAATCCTGGATAGTAAATACAAAGTAGCGGAAAGATCAAAAGTGTCATGAGGAAACCTGGAGAATGCGTCATGAAGAATAGGAAATAAACATGTAAAGCATGGTAATACGAAGTAAAGATGTCATGAAATATCATGGATAGTATAAACATAAATAATAAGGAATGCCCACGAGCTCATATAATCATACATGTCATAATAATAATGTCGTGAATACATGCATATAATAGAGGGGCTGCCTCAACATGTAATAGAGGGGTGACCTCTTATAATAATATGGGTGGAGGGATCAGCTCCAATGTGATGGGATGTAGAGCACACACCAACCAATCACCATGAACGTGTAAACATGTAAACTAGGATGCACCCATACGCCCCTGAATAATAATGGCCAAACATGAAATATAATCTGGTAACATGAAAAGGGACGCCGCGTGAAATCACTCTCAACGCGAAAGAGTCGTGACACAGGTGCCTCATGTGTCACGGTCATGGTACCTCCATGACTAGGTGGTAAGTCATGTAAATCATGGTCATGCGTATATATAGCTCGGGCAATAGAATAAGTCTTGAAATCAAACATGTAAAGGATCATGGCAAAAGACATAAAAATGGGGAAGCATAGCAGTTCTGGGGATGAATCATGAAAAGAAAGAATGTCCTTACTGAAAGGACGGAATATCCGTACCTTAAGTCCAGCAAAGAAGATGAAAGAGAAGGATGAAAGAGATGGAAACTACTCCTGCTTCACGTGATCTACATGTTAAAGGACTTGTATAAGTTACTTGTTCATGATTAAGGTATCTTTCCATTTTTAGTAATTTTCTATTTTTAGTAACTTTCTATTTTTAGTAACTTTCTATAATTAGCATGATTCCTTGATTAGTACGTTCCATGATTAACATATTCCATGATTAGTATGTTTCATGATTAGTATTCTTGTTATATTGGGTACTTTCCAAAAATAGCAGCTTCTAATTATAGTAAGTTTCCAAAAATAGACTTTCCTTAATTAACTTTCCATAATTGATAACTTCCTGATTTAATAAGTTTCCATAATTAAACTTCCCAAAAATAGACTTTCTAAAAATAGCAGGTTCTATACAATAGCATGGTTTCTATAAATACAGTTCCATAATAAGCATTTTTCTATAATTAAAGTTTCTATTTCCTGTCTTACAATCCAAATCCTTGATCTTACATAATTTACGTAATTATCCTTTATTATTACTTAATTAAACATGTCTTTAATTATCCATTTTTTTTTGGCAAAACAAGCCCATATAAATCAAATATGGTATTTTCATACTTAAACTTTAAATTACTGATCATACCTGTGACTTTTCATAATTACACTTTTAGTCCCCTCAGTTTTAAATACAATCCTCGAATTAATATATATATAATATAAAATTAATCATGATTAACCCATAACAATTATCAAAATGACAATATACCCTTCTACTTATTTTTCACAGAATCTATACATTAAAAATAATAACATGCATAATCAGCCCCCAAAGTTTCAAAAATTACAAAACACCCCTTATACATTAAAACACAAATCGGTAACAATAAATGCAAAAAACCCTAATTAAAATTTTTCCCAATAATTTTACCATAATTTTTATACATACATTAGCAGTATTGGACTGGTAAAAATAAAAAACCCTAACTCTAATTCCTTTTTCCAATTTATTTCTCATTTCTATCATAATTCAAAATCGTCAAGAATTAGGAAAATTCCACAATAAAACTAAATCTTTTATACAATATTTATAACAAGTTATCTGGTCAAACATGATATATAAAAGCATTAAAAATTAATAAAACGAAAGTATAAAATTTATTAGATCCAAATACAATTTCTTGTAATTATTTAGGTTTTAGATCATGTTTAAGCTTAATAAATCAAAAGAACATTCATGTAATTTTTTCTCATGAAATATCAATGTATATATGTAAAATGGTTTATAAAAATACTTTGAATATTACGGATGATATTTATGAATTATTGAGTTCGCTAGGTATTTCGAATTCAAAAGAACAACCATAACTCAATCAAGCTTCAAACCCAATGAACCAATAATTTTAATTAGCTCCCTTGTACTTCCCAAGAACCTAAAAATTCGTTTCCGTTTCCTTGCCTTGAAAAAATTAATGGTGCCCCCCGCCACTTAATTGTTTTAGGGTTTTTGGAAATGGTTTTTTAGATATTTACAAATGAAAATTGTATATAAATAAGATATACAAAACTAAAATGCCGAGATTTGGGTTATTTTCAAGTAATAAAATCAATTTTTTATTTTTGCCTAAAATATTTCATAATTTTCCTATTATAATTTTATATTTTAATTTATATTCATATAAGTAATTTACTTATAATTATTTCGGCAAAATACATATTTATAAGAAATAATTATTTTTCTTGCATAATATAAGATATTTTATTCTTATATAAATTTCATACTTGTCACATGATGTATTTTATAATTTATAACACTTGATTGAATTTTATTCATGCTTTTATTAAATTTTCTAACATTAGGGGCATTTTGGTAATTTTGCACTTGTTCTGATTTTAGGGTTTTACACTAGTGCCGATAGAAGTTTTGTGTCAACTACATTTAGCTCCCTAATTGATATCGCCCCATCTACATTAGACAATAGTTATGACGTTGAATTAGCCGACGGAAGAATAACATGAGTTAATACCATATTTTGGGGTTGTACTTTAAACTTGTTAAATCACCCATTTAACATCGACCTAATGCCCGTAGAGCTTGGTAGTTTTGACGCTATTATTGGTATGGATTGGTTATCGAAGTACCACACCGTGATCATTTGTGATGAGATGATCGTTCATATCCCCTATGGCGATGAAGTGTTAATTGTTCAAGGAGACAAGAGTGATGGTACAAACGAGTCTCGACTAAATATTATCTTATGCACCAAGACTCAGAAGTATTTGCTAAAAGGATGCCATGTCTTTTTGGCACGCATTGCTGAAAAGAAGACTGTAGGCAAGTAGGATGAGAAGCGACCTGAATATGTACCAGTTATACGAGATTTTCTAGAAGTTTTTCCTGAAGACTTGTCGGGTGTTCCACCGACCCGATAAGTGGAGTTTCAAATCGACTTGGTACCTGGTGTTGCACCTGTAGCACGGGCGCCATATCAATTAGCCCCATCTGAGATGAAAGAATTTTCGGATCAGTTACAAGAGCTTTTCGACAAAGAATTTATAAGACCAAGTTCCTTACCCTGGGGAGCTCGGGTTTTGTTTGTCAAGAAGAAGGATGAATCATTTCAGATGTGTATCGACTATAGAGAGTTAAATAAGCTCACGATGAAGAACCGTTATCCGCTTCCAAGAATCGATGATTTATTTGACCAACTGCAAGGGTCAAGTGTCTACTCGAAGATTGACCTAAGATTAGGTTACCATCAACTTAGAGTTCGTGAAGAAGACATTCCAAAGACTGCATTTAGGACTCGTTATGGTCATTATGAGTTTCAAGTTATGCCATTTAGTTTGACCAATGAACCGGCGGTATTTATGGATCTCATGAATCGGGTGTGCAAACCGTATTTGGACAAGTTTGTGATAGTTTTCATTGACGACATTTTGATCTACTCAAAGAGCAAGCAAGATCACGGAGAACACCTTAAGTTAATTTTAGAATTGCTTAAGAAGGAGGAGTTGTATGCTAAATTTTTAAAGTTTGAATTTTGGATTCCCAAAGTACAATTTCTCGGTCACGTGATTGATAATCAAGGCATTCACGTTGATCCCTCCAAGATCGAATCTATTAAATATTGGGCATCTCCTAAGACTCCGACGAAGATTTGTCAATTTTTAGGTCTTGCCGGCTACTACTAAAGATTTATTAAAGGTTTTTTAAAGATTGCCAAGCCAATGACCAAGCTAACTCAAAAGAGTGTGAAGTACGAATAGGGAGATAAGGAGGAAGAAGCATTTTAATTGTTGAAGCAAAAATTATGTAGCACGCCAATTTTGGCTTTGCCCGAAGGAACTGAGAACTTTGTAGTTTATTGCGACGCTTCGTATAAAGGTTTGGGTGTTGTGTTAATGCAAAAGGAGAAGGTTATAGCTTACACTTCTCGGCAACTGAAGATTCATGAAAAGAATTATACAACTCATGACTTGGTGTTAAGAGATGTAGTGTTTGCTCTAAAGATTTGGAGACACTACTTGTATGGCACCAAGTGTACCGTGTTCACTGATCATAAAAGCTTGCAACACATCCTTGATCAGAAGGAGTTGAATATAAGACAACTACGTTGGTTGGAGTTGCTTAGTTATTATGATTGTGAAATTCATTATCACACGGGAAAGGCGAATGTAGTGGCAGATGCATTGAGCCAAAAAGAACGGATCAAGCCATTACAAGTTTGAGCCTTGGTTATGACTATTGGTTTGAATCTTCCGGTGCAAATTTTGAATGCTCAAGCCGAGGCAAGGACATACTTCATAATCACTATCTAGATGAAGCACATAAGTCGAAGTATTCAATCCATCCGGGTTTAGGAACGTTATGTTTAGAAAGCAGAAGTTGGTTACCATGCTTTGGTGACTTAAGAGCTTTGATTATGCATGAGTCACATAAGTCGAAGTATTCAATCCATCCGGGTTCTAACAAGATGTACCAGGATTTGAAAAAATTGTATTGGTGGCCCAACATGAAAGCAGATATTGCCGCCTACGTCAGCAAGTGTTTGACATGCTTGAGGTTCAAAGCTGAACACCAAAAACCATCTGGTTTGTTGGTACAACATGAGATACCCCAATGAAAATGGGAGAAAATCACTATGGATTTTATCACGAAGCTACCTAAGACGTCAAGTGGTTACGATACCATTTGGGTGATTGTTGATCGTCTTACCAAGCCTGCTCACTTTTTGCCAATGAAAGAAACAGATACGATTGAGAGATTGACAAGACTTTACTTGAAAGAAGTAGTCTCAAGGCATGGAGTGCCAGTCTCTATCTCTAACCGTGATAGCAGATTTACATCGCATTTCTGGCAGTCGCTCCAGAAAGTTTTGGGTACTTGTTTGGATATGAATATGGCTTACCATCCGCAGACCAATGGTCAAAGCGAGAGAACCATTCAAACTCTTGAAGACATGTTACGCGCATGCGTAATAGATTTTGGAAATGGTTAGGATAAACATTTACCGCTAGTAGAGTTCTCATACAACAACATTTATTATACTAGCATCAAGGATGCACCATTTGAAGCACTCTATGGTCACAAGTGTTGATCGCCTGTTTGTTGGGCCGAGGCTGGAGATGTTCAGCTTACTGGCCCAGAAATCGTTCATGAAACTACTGAGAAGATCGTGCAAATTAAAACCAGAATTCAAGCCGCACGTGATCGTCAAAAGAGTTACGCTGATGTGAGGCATAAGCCTCTAGAATTTCAAGTGGGAGACAAAGTCATGTTGAAGATTTCACCTTGGAAATGGGTTATCCGTTTTGGAAAACAAGGGAAGTTGAACCCGAGGTATAATGGACCTTTCAAGGTGTTAGCAAAAGTAGGAACCATTGCTTATAGACTCGAAATTCCTCAACAACTAAGCAGGGTTCATAGAACATTTCACGTGTCTAATTTGAAGAAGTGTTTGTCTGACGAATCGCTCGTAATTCCGTTGGACGAGATCCATATTGATGACAAGTTGCATATCGTTGAAGAACCCGTATAAATTATAAACTAAGAGGTCAAGTGGTTGAAGTAAAGCCGCATTCCTATTCTCAATGTTCGATGGAACTCTAGGAGAGGCATAAAGTTTAAGTGGGAATGCGAGGATCAATTTCAGAAGAAGTATCCGTACCTGTTCGCAAACCTCACACCTTCGTCAAATACCATGACTTGAGCTTTGGGGACAAAGCTCTTTTAACGGAGAAAGACAGTGACAATCCACAATTTTAGGTCATTTTACGTCAATAAACCCACAATATTTACTTTGAACTTTTACGCGTTTACTTTTAATTTCAACCGTTGAGTTAAATCGCGTCAATCAAAAGTCAACAATTAACGTAAACCGGCATTAAATAAATAAAAGTTTACATCAAACAAGTGTTATATAATTATTACGAAGATAATTTATAACTTCGTATTTTATTTTTATACGTTAGGTAAAACGCTTACGTTTTGCGTTTTGAGCTTTCATGCATGCATGTAAACTATACCACCTTTATCAATACCTTCAATATTTATAACTTACCAAAAATTAAACATTTCCCTCCCCACAAACATAACCATAACTGGCCACCCTTATAAAATCACAAAACACTTGCTAAATATTGCTAAGATATTATCATGTGCTAATATCTAGCTTATTTTCAAAGTCTTCTTACACAACTAGCAACTCTCTTACACAACCACTCCTCCCCTTTCCAATCTCTTACAATGCCGTACCCCCCTAAATTTTATGGATTGATTGAGATCTTGTTTCCTAGATATTTATCTTGTATATACTTGCATACAACTAGCAAATTCACTCCCATTTTACTTGAATTTTTTTAACCAAACTCCCTTTTCATTCTACACCACCTACGGCTCAAAATTTAGCAAGAAACAATTCTATTGTTTCCATCTTCTTGATATGTCAAGCAATCAAGTGTGTTCTAGGTTAATGTCTAAGGTATTACAAGGTGATTTCAAGCTTGGGTTTCAAAATTTAAGTCAAGGTTTCATTATTTAAGTTGGGATTTTTATAAGGTTTTTGGATTAAAAATCAAAGCCTAGGTTTCAGTTTGTGTTCATAAGCTTTGTAAGCATACTCTATCTTTTCTTGTGAATTTTATTCATCTTGATTATGTTTATACATGATTCCATACTTACATTATCTATTTTTGCATATAAACATCTTGATTATATGTTATATCACCAACTAGTAAGCTTTCATAAATATTTGCAAAGAAATCAAGAACACTACTTACTTATATGATTATTAAACATGTTGTCAAGTTTGTTATTCATAAACTAGTTTATTTTATTTTATAAGTTATTTTATAATATTGTAAAGTGTTGAATGGGATTAGGTTAGTTTGGATGTGTTGATTGTTGAAGAGGTTGAAGTGTTATAATTAGAGGATGTTATTATGTGAAAATGAGGTAAAAATTATAGTTTTAAAGTGTATAAAACACCTTTATTAACAGCCTGTTCCAAATAGTAGGATAGGGATTTTTCGACGAGTTAAAACCTTAAAAATATGTTAGTACGTCTCAATACGATTCCGGGCCTATAAAGAACTTGTAAAACAGATGTAAAACAAAGAAGTTATGGTCAAAACAATATTTGAAACAATATCGACAAATGCAGTTTTTTGTATATAATCTGGCAGAAATAGTTTTTGTAATTTTGACCCCTTTCGAGTCCGAACCGGCTTAGGTATAAAACTAAAAACTTGCTCGGAATGATTTTTCGGTAGAGTAAGAAGAGTTTTGAAGCCCGAAAGTGTAAAACGAAAGAGATAATCTTAATCAAACTTAGACTATTTTTCGGACAATGACATGAAATTTCCTGCACACTATTCACAATTTAAGAAGGATGTTAGGAATAATAATTTGGGTTTTCGGACGTTTTCGGGTTTGTTTGGACTTTAAAACCCTTAGGAAATAATATAGCATCACTTATATAATATTTATAGGCGTTTTAAACTTTATAAATATTATTTTATAAATTAACTAGACTATATATATTGTCGTTGAAAAAAAAAAGTAGTAAACTTAACGAAATCATTATTTTGATTTATAAACTAAGGCTAAAACTATTAGGTGGTGATATAACAAGATAAAATATAGTGCATTATTTTATATTTACATATGTTATTCTAAATCGACCTATAATTAAATAGGTTGCATATCGGTCTTTATTGATGACATTGCTTTACTTTTTTTAACAATACTTTACAAATCTCGTGGTGAGATACATGCATTGTTTTACATTTGGACGCAAGTACTCTTTTAAACATATTACGAGTTACCTAAGTAGCGATAACTCATCATGCCTAGCTGTTAATTACTTTGTGTAAGCGCATGTGTTATAAATAGATCGATTTGGGATTGACATCCCTGTTTGGGAAAGTCATGCTTACTAGCTTCGGACGACCGAACTAACGGACGTATACCATTTAGATTTTGGATGTTGCGGGTTGAACATCTACACAGGCATATTAATTGCATGAATTTGTACACATACATTGTTGTAGCTTCAGTGTCATGAGCTTAGGGCAATCGTAATTATATTTTGTGATTTTGTACGTTTTACATTATTTCATACATTGAACTCTTGGGGTCCTACATTTATACTTACATAAACCTATGAATTCATCAACTTTATGTTGACATTTTAAAGCATGTTTTTCTCTGGTCAGTAACTGCATGCTACTTGGATAGCGTTTTGGAGCATCATATTTGAGTCACATTTTGTTGTCTCGCATCACGAAAGATTTACTGCATTACTTTTGAACATTTAGTTATGTGTTAAAATCTTTATGCTTTCATATTAGTGAACTCTCTAAGCATGGTGCTTTTGTACAAACGTTGAAATTAAATCAAACGTTATCTTTCAAACGATAAGAGGTCATTCTTTATATATCTTGTGCTTATGTATTATAAGTAAATAGCCCCGGTTATCATTCCACTGCGACATATTTTAGGGGTGTTGACATAATGTCCTTGGGGTATTATTGCTATGAAGTGACGAAAAAACCCCTGATGTTAACGCCCAATTAGATGGGAAATCAGTCAAAGGACTGGTCAACCCAATTAGGACAATCACAAGGACCACTGGTGTAATTTTTAACTTACTAGGACGAAACATACATTTTGGGCATAACCACAAGGACCAAACATGTAATTAACTCATATTTATATCTATATAAATATTTTATTAATGTTAGTTTTTGTAGGTAAAAGTAAAGATAGGTAAGAGTGAAATGGGATCATCACTTATCATTTTCACCCACTCAAAGACAAAAAAATCACATAGAAAAAATTTCAGTTTTAGGATCTAAACGGATGTTCCTTCAAACAATCTTCATTAAATTTCAAAAATCAAAAATCTTATGTAGTTGATTTTGTATAAGATTTTAGTTTTGGTATACACACAATCCACTAGCACCTCCAAATCACCGATTCTTCTTCTTCTTATTTTTTTGGCCACTTTGTCTTTAACAGCACCCGAGACAACAATATTGGCTACAAAAGGTGGTGACGATTAATGAAAGGAATGGATACGATTTTTTATTGGGGATATATTTTGAGGGTGTTTTTGTAATTTGTTTAATAATACATTATTTCATCAAACCTGCGTTTTTCAGTAGTAGGTTCTCACTAGATTATCAAAAATTGCATTTTGTACTCTTCAAAACGCAAATAATATGTTTTTAGCTTCTTTCACCCAAACACTCATTTTAGATTTTCTGCTTTTACAAACTGAAATAATCAAATAATCAATATGAAAACATCCTAAACACCATCTAGATATCTAGGATTCTGTAAAACCCACCCGTTCATGTTTGTTTAGAGTTAAAACTGTTGGGAATTTTGAGTTACTATTGCCAGTACTACTTTACTACTGCTGGTTCAAGATTGATATTGTTGCTAAAGACTGAAAAAATAGACTAAGTAGTTTATACTGCTAGTTATATTAGTTAGTACTGCCAATACAAATGATAGTACTGCCAATATAGTTAGTATTGTTAGTTAATAGTTAGTGTTGTTAGTATTATATAGTTAGTACTGCTTATGTGATATGCATGAGATATATTAGGAATAGATATGCATGATCACTTAACTCGTTTTGTAAGCCCATTAGGGTTTTCCTTAGTGTATAAAAGGAACCCTACGGCGTAGTTAGATATATCAAATTTTCATAGAAAACACATATCTCATAGTTAGTTATTCTGTAACCTTGGCAGAATATTTGCAATCAATATATTCAAGTTTATTATTCATTGTTCTTCTTAGTATTGTAAGTTAGATTCCGCATAACTTGTAGTATTTACAATCATAGTTTCTCTTATAGTTAGTTTGGATTTATCCAGGTTAACTAAGCTTTAACAAGCTAAGAAGATCTGTTTATTTGGGACTTCACAAGTGGTATCAGAGCTTGTGGAGAAACTCTGAATAAGAACTTTATCAGATCTAGATCTCTTCCTAAAATACACAATGTTTGGTGAAGAACCTGCAACACAAATAGAACCAGTAGAATCTCCTCAAACGGTGTCTACTGTAAAACTTCCTATCCTCAAGAAGGGTAAATATACCCTTTGGAGCATGAGGATGGAGCAGTATCTCACTAACACATATTATAGTTTGTGGCAAGTGATATTGAATGGTGATGGTCCTATACAAGTAACAACTGATGAAAAAGGTGTTGAAACTGAAGTACCTCCAAAGACTGCTCAAGTACTATTAGCAAGGCAAAGAGAAATAAAAGCTAAAAGCATTCTGCTTTTGGCTATTCCTGATGAATATCAGCTAAGGTTCCATGCAATAAAGGATGAAAAGACTCTGTGGGCTGCTATCAAAAGTAGGTTTGGTGGTAATGTTGAATCTAAGAAGATGCAAAAGAATTTCTTGAAGCAACAATTTGAAAACTTTTATGTATCTAACACATATCGCCTAGATAAAGCATATGATAGGTTTCAAAAACTTATTAGCGTACTAGAAGTTCATGGTGCAGCTGTTTCTAATGAAGATGCAAATCAGAAATTTTAAGAGCTCTACCTTTATCATGGAACAATGTAGCCTTGATTATGAGGAAAAAAGATGGAATAGATGATTTGGATATTGATGATCTATACAATAACCTAAAAGTGTTTGAAGTTGATATAAAAGGCTCCTCTAGATCATCTTCAAACTCTCAGAATGTGGCCTTTCTCTCTACAGAAGACACTAGCAGCAGTAATGAAGTTAATACTGCTAATGGTGTTTCTACTGGATCAGGCCATAATTCTCCAGGAAAAGCCTCTTCTTCATCATATACTGATGATCGAATGTTCTTATTCTTTGCTAATCAGTCAAATAGTCTAGAAACTAGATGATGAAGACCTAGAGCAGATTGATCATGATGATTTGGAAGAAATATACCTT
This sequence comes from Tanacetum coccineum, assembly GCA_026074375.1. Lineage (NCBI taxonomy): Eukaryota > Viridiplantae > Streptophyta > Magnoliopsida > Asterales > Asteraceae > Tanacetum > Tanacetum coccineum. Next base: position 30,790 of record BQNB010066682.1, read on the forward strand.
AAATGGCAGGTGGCCATGCTCTCTATGAGAGTTAAGCGATTTTATAAGAAGACTGGAAGAAACTCAATCTTCAATGGCAAAGAACTTGTAGGTTTTGATAAAACAAAGGTTGAATGCTTTAACTGTCATAGAAGGGGCCATTTTGCAAGGGAATGTAAAGCACCAACAAATCAAGGGAACATGAATGGAGATGCAGGGTATAAGAGCAGGGATAACACCAGCAGGACTATACCAGTGGAGACCTCTAATGCATTGGTTGTTCAGGATAATGCTTTGGTTGTCCAAGATAGACTGGGATATGATTGGAGTTATATAGCTCAAGATGAACCAACTGAGTTTGCTCTCATGGCCTACACTGCAAACTCCTCAGGGTCTGACACAAAGGTATAATCTTTTTCAAAAAACTATGTAAAAATTTATGAAAAACTTCAAAAACAGTTTGATGAACAGAGACAAACTCTTAGTAACGCTAATCTAGAAATTATAGCTTATCAATTAGGCCTAGAATCAGTAGAAGCTCAATTAGTTGTTCATCAGAAAAATAAAGTTGTCTATCTCCTTAGTTTGTCAAATCTATGTTTTTTATTGCTGTATTATTTAGGCTAGATTCAGTTGAAGCTCAATTTAGTTGTTCATCAGAAAATAAATGTTGTAGTTGAAGAATAGATTGCAGTCTTTAGAATTGAAGTAAATGTCACTCACCCCCTGTCTGGGCCGGTCGGAAATACGTGTCCGAGGGCATGACATCATCATATTTCGAACACAAGGCATGAGAGAACGACCATACTGGTCGTTTTGATATTAAACTTCATTATGTATTCTTTAAAAATAATATAAGTTTACAGATTTCAAATGAAATTTAAAACATTTGCGGAAGCGTAAGTAATTGTAGAGGGAAGGATGCATAATTAAGTTTGAACAGTCAACAAGTTTGAATATAATAAAGTCTATGAAAGATGAGATCATATTGCCGTTACTAGATCCACATAGCACGGTCAAGAAGTCACAAAGCTAATCACCTGAGAAAAACATGCTAAAAATGGTCAACATAAGTTGAGTGAATTCATAGGTTTAAGTAAAACATTTACGAGGATAAAAAACGTTTAGTGAATACAACTTCACTCAAATTATTACGAAAAGTGTTTGTATTGGAAAAAATTTCAACCAAAGTACAACACAATTAGCTTGAATATCCTACCACAACTTAAGTTTGTGGACCACAAGATTTCAAAGCGTATGTGACAATCTTAGCAGTTTACGATTTCACATACAAAGCACATGTGACCATTATAACAAATACAACTTTACATGCAAGTATTTATTATTGCGCTAAGCTCATTAATACCGTGCTAAATAACAAACTGGCTTTTCTTATCAAGCCAATAGTATTCTGCACTTTATTGGTCTGGTCCCAAAAACAAGACCCACACATCGCATAATCAACCATGACATATATCTGTTTGTTCGTAGCTAATTTTAGAACCAAACTAGATAGGTGGTAATTAATCAAATAGATTATATACGCACTCCGCGCTCTATTAACCAATTAATTGGTCTCATAGTGTGACTATCGTTTCATTATTGTTCGAGGTAATAGTGGTTTGTTAAGCAAACTTATGGCATAAACACTAAATACAACAGAAAACGATAATCAGAATAATACTTGTGTATAACTTTTTACCCGTACCTTATCCATTCTTGTGTCCACATGTAAAGTAACCAACTTTTTCGTACAATCTTTAAAGTACTTAAATCCATAAGTAAAAAAATCGATGTGTGATGTCAGATAACAGAAAACACTTGTGTCCAATGTAAAAGTAATCAACGTTTTCGTAAAAGCTTAAAGCACTTAAATCCATAAGTAAAAACGAGTGTGACATCAATCATGTAACGAGTTTGTAATCAACGTATAAACGAGGTTGAAATTCAGTAACGTAAATGAGTTTGTAAACGAGCATGTTTCTCACCCCAAAAGTAGTAAAGTATATGCAAAACAAGTAAAACGTGAGGCTATGAACTCACCTCGACGTTGCAGAACAATTGGCTGATATGCAAATAATATGCACAACACAAACGAAAGACGAATCGGCTCGACCAAGAAGTTGCAGCTTAACTTAACGGTTATATCCCACTAGCTTAGGATTATGAATTGGGGTTTTCCGATGGATGAGTACATCAACGCGACACGTTGATAAAGGATTTAGATTTCAAGTTGTAAGAGTTTGGTGGTTGGTTAAATAAAATAAATCGAAAAGTAAACGCAAGGTATGTAATATACTACGTATATATTACATAAAAAAGAAACAATTATATAATTCATACGGTGAATTATATAATAAAGACAAACAACCAAAAGAATAAGTCGCAGTGTATTATATAAGAAACGTGAGAAAATAATTGTAACAATATAATTCGACACATTTTCGGAAAGCACCAAATAATTTAATAAAGAGTTCTCGTTTAGAAGTAAACACACGTTTTAAAGTTACAAATTAAATAAAGGACGTTTTAAAAGTTTTTACAAAACTTATTATTTTGTCTATTAGTCGAGAATTATAAAATAATATTTTATAATTTAGTATTTCGTTTTCTTGACGGTTTTTAGTTAAAATAGTTATCTCGTTTGTAAAAGTATGGTTTTCGATTATTCATCGTGTTATGTTTAATTACAATTTAGAAATCTTAATTCTATATCTCGTTCTTTTGTCGATTTTCTAAAATAATATAAATTTTAATGAAAATGCTAAGTATATAAATTTTTATAAATTTCGGCATGACCTAGTCGTTTATACAACGTTTTCCATATTTACAAAATTTAGCGTTTTCCCCTTAATCAAATAGATGTTGCAAATATCCGCGTGTGTTTCAATATTTATCTAAACTAGACAACATAAATATCAATATATAGTAAGACCAAACACACCCCATTCGGGGGCTGCTGTCCCAAACGCACCCTTTAGGGTGGTTAAACAGCAAACCAAATGCTCTTGTTGGAGCTACTGTAACAAACACACCCACTGCAGATCCAAACACCCCTGTTTGGCTGCAAAACGCGGATCCAAACGCACCCATTATGGGCTGTTAAACCCAGATCCAAACACCTCCTTTGGGTGATAAAACACAGAAACAAACGCCCTATGTGGGCAGTTTATTCACAGAAACAAACACCCCTATGTGGGCTGTTTATACACCGATCCAAACGCACCCTATGCGATGTTAATGACAGAACCAAACGCCCCTTCGGGCGTGTATACTAGCCGAAATGAAAAGAACAAAAACCATACTAAATCAATCAAAACAAAACAAATTAAAACAAACACAACCACACAAACTTTTATTTGTTTTTACAAAATTAAGAACCATCCAAACTCATAAAAAGAGAGGTGAAGGTGGTGGTTTCGGTTGGCGACGGAGAAAAACCAAACGCACCCTACTCTATGAAAAACCCAACGCACCCTACTCTATGAAAAACCCAACGCACCCTTGGTGCTTCTGAAAACCAAACGTACCCTGTTGGTGCCAATAATCAAACGCACCCTGTTTGGGGTTTAATAAAACCACACACACCCTAGTGGTGGTGTATGATGGTGATGGCAGCAAGGAGGTGGTGATGATGGTGTTGATGGTGACGAGATGAAGGTGGAGATGGTGTAGCAGGCGTGATGGTGGTGGTGGTGATG